>QAOC01044597.1:0-31134 GCA_003255005.1 Begonia fuchsioides
TGGAACTAATGGAAGGTTCTATTCTTCCAAGTTCCTTTGTTTTTTCATTGTAGTTGGACGTGAGTTAGGGTTTGGGTGGTTTGCAAGTGGATGGTGGGGCCCTTTTCCCACCTAACACCTACATTAGCCACTCATTTGCCCTAATTTTAGGTTTTTATTTTTGTTTATTTCTTTTGTGAAATTTGGAGGGAGTATGAAACCCTCCTCCACGTCTACTGTAAGGCAGAAAAGAATAGAAGAAAATTTGCAGAAGCCAAGTGCTCTCAATCTCCATTCCTTTCTCACGGCAATTCAAGGTTTTGGTGAGTAATATCCTCAACCTTCTCTTGTCTTGGTGTTGATGATCTTGCTAGGGTCATTAAACCATATTTCAACCTCCCTTCCTTACTTGTTTAGGATCAAAGGCGAGTTTGGAACCCCCATAGCCTACCTCCCACTTGCTTTTACATTTGTTTGTGCTAGTCGAGTTGTTTGCCGTTTTTGAACTTTCCCGAGTGGACTTTGAACTCCCAACCGTCCATTCCGTGCCATTTTTGTTTCCTGTGAGCAAAGCCCCCAAATTTCTAGCAGTGAGTCCCACTTTCATGGCCTGAATCAATGGTTCATTCCGTTTAGCCATAGCCACCTCCCTTTAAAAGGTATGCTTGTGTTTTCCCACTGTTTCCTACCCGAGTTCCTAAAATTGGTCAATTCTGCCCATTAATTTTCTATTCAGCATAACTCTTAGCCTACCTGTGTGTTTTATATAAAACCACTTGCATTGTCTTCCCCTTTGATTGAAGTTGTTGTCTACTTATTTTCACGACCCCAGAGTCCCTGAATTGGAAGTTGTGTAGAAGTTCCCTATCACCCCTACACTATTTTTTCTTCCTGTTCGTCTGCTTGTGCATCTGAAAGTGTCTTCTTGTATTTTAATGTTCCGCACGTGCTTGTTAGCTGCAAATCTGGTCAAAACTTAGTCCACGTCCTTAAGTTTAAGTTGGCTGAGTTTTATAACCTAAACCTGTATGCGTTTGGAGAAATAAGCGTTGCACTCCCCTGTTCTGCCTTACTCCTTGTCCTTCCGTGCAGATTGCAATGTTCACTCTTATTTCCGGCACCTCCGCACCTCTGGAGCGTGTCATTTGGTATCAGAGCAAGGCATCCCTTCCCACACCTTCCATTTTAATTTTTTTATTAAGGTTGCAAGATTAAAACATGAGGAGACATTATGGAGTAACCCGTGAAGCAACCCGAGGCATTGTTCCACCATATGAACGATCACCGATGACTCCCATTCCAAGATGCTCTGAGTCAAGACTCCAAAGTCAACTTGAAGACATCAACCAGAGGCTAGACCTTTTCATACAACGTTTGGATAGAACCACAACACCAAGAAAGTCACCGATAATCCCGGCTTCAAAGAGATGGTCCGTTGATATCAAAAGAAAAGCTCGGTTGCAAGAACCCGAAGCTTCCAATGGATTTAATGGCCACTATAACCGGCCTTGTTATGAAAATGGAAGGATGCACATAAAGGTAAATATTCCTTCCTTCAATGGATCAAATAGTATTGATGAATACTTGGATTGGCTTGAAATAGTGGATAGAGTTTTTGATTGTGGAGACTATTCGGAAAAGGGAAAATTTTGGATAGCCACCAAGAGTTTTGTATCCTATGCTTATGAATGGTGGCAAGATCTAATAGAAAGGAGAAGGAGGAAAGGAGAAGAAGAAATATGTACGTGGAAAGCTTTGAAAAAGCTAATGAAAAAGGAGTTTGACCCGCAAGGCACAAACTCTTACTCACGGTTTGTTTCAAACCTTTCTAATCCATTTTTAATTCCTTATTCCCAAGTTTCCCCTCAAGTTATGATAGGACATGAAGAGCATCACCCAAACCGTGGCCATGAAGAGCCCTTAGAAAGAGAGGAAGAAATCATCAATCCTCTTGAAGGGGCGTTATTTGAGTTGGATTGCAACATGGAAGATGAAAACCAATATGGAGGCTCCGAAATCACTTTTGAGGTAACCGACACCATTAATACTTCCATTGAGGACCTTGCTGTTTTTAAGTGTTCCAAAGGGCATATCCTAGAAGTGGAGGAAAATGTTGGAGGCTTGGTGGAAAGGAAACCCGAGGAGGAAGAAAATGCATTCGGTTTTGAGGAGATGCACACCTCCTTGGAGCCCAATAGTTTTGGCCTTGTCTTGGAGCATTTCCAAGAGCCTAACAAAGAAGTTATGAGCAAGGAAACCTCCATGGCAGCAAGTGAAGAAGATGGTATGAACATCAAAGTTATTTTTACTCATGAAGGAGCCTCCTTGGAATTGAAGCCACACATGGCCGAATGTACTAATGATCTTATCCAAGAGTCCAAGGAGAAACATTTGGTAGTTGATGAACCAATCTTGGCAGCACCCCCTCGTGTATGTAAGGGAGTCAAGAAAGGGATTGAAGAGCTCCTTGTGGCCACCCATCATTGCAAAATGATCCAAGAGATTGAAGGGGCCAAACCGCACAAGGTTGTGGCCGAAAGGTATGACCTACCTAAACACTTAAGTGCTAATGCTCTTGGAAATTGTTTGGTTGATAGAACATGCTTGAATGGTGTTTATATTGGACTATTGGGAGATAATTTTATTGTTGATTTGAGCATGTTGAAGAAAAATTTTGTTTTGGATATTGGGCATGCAAAATTGGGAGTTAAGAAGCTTTTCTTGGAAAATTATGATGCGGTGATACCTATTTTTGATGATAAGGAGATAGAACACCGTGGCCTATTTGGGGTTAAAAGTGGTAGCTTGTATGAGGACATATTTTTCATTGATGACCAGCAACATGCCTCAATTAATCAATATGCTATGCTTTCGGTTGGAACAACTTTGGTTGATATATTTGGGAAATTGTTTGTTCAAACATTTTATTGGTGGCTTAAGGGAATGCAATCATACCTTTTCATTGAAAGTGATCAAATCCTTATTGTGGCTAATGAGAATTTTAGAATGACTTGTTATTCATTTGTTGCTGCAAAGAGTAGCCCTCCGTGGAAGTATAGTGAAATCACCCATTGGGATAACCCTAATCGGGCCATAAAGCTCCATTCAAATATGATGAAGCAAGGGTTAAGTGATAAAATATTTTGTGAGTGTATCAAGTTTACAATGACCGAATTGATAATGAGATTTGAGCCACTAGAAAATTTGCTTGCTTGGGTTTTTAGAATCGGATGGACTCATGAGTATGTTGGTATTTTTTGTGATCATTTGGAAAACCTTTGTACACTTTCATATTATTGGTGGTTATGTGGTTTACAACTCCATAATATCATGGATGCCTTTCAAATTGTCAATTCTTGGTTTCCAAAAGAAGTAGAGAATGAATCTAGCACGGACATGGTCACGAGATTGGGTCCACTTCCCACCAATTTTGTTTGGAAAGTTGTTTGGCCGAGCCTCAAGTTGGAAGACCTTAGGGTCTTGGGAAAAAGGGGCCAAAGAAGGTGGCCTTGGAGTTTTTGCCAAATTATAAATGATGGTAGGGCATCCATTGCCGAGTCAATGAATGGAATGAAATGGACAATGGCCGAGCATCCTAAGCAACACCAAGAGGTTTTTGGAAGGATCATGAAGTTTTTGGATTTGAGGAAAAATCCTTTCCAACCTCGGGTGGATGATGTGCCACGGATTAGCACATCTAGAAGCGGAAACAAACTATTTTCTAATGAGTTTGTTGATTTTGTAGGAAGCTTGTTTTATAAAGGTTTAATCAAGAAGCCAAAGATGAAGGGCATGGTGAGCCCTAGTTGTCAAGTGGAGTTGATGCATTTCATGGGCCAACCACACTTGATGAAGGAAGAGGAGTTCAAGGGTGGCACATGTAAGGGTACTTAGTGTACCCGTGGCATGGAAGGGTGATCAAAACATCCATGGTGATGAAAACAACATTTCTGGTTTCGGCCCAAGCTGACCTTCGAGGCTTGTGCAGCCGTTTCGACCACCTTCCAGACCTGGTTTGGACAAACGTTCTTCTACAAAAATGTGGTCCACATCTTAAGGTTTCCAGCATGGGGCAGAGCATAAACTTTGGACAATAACTTCCCAGCCAACGATCGCCATTACAGAGGCCTCAAGAAGATGGAGCGGCCCAAGAGCATCCAACCCATGGTGGCTGATCCATGGCCATGTTTGGCGCCAACGGAAAGGAAGGCTGAATTTCATCTTTGTCCTTCATGGGAGCAGCAGCTAGCAGCCCATGGAAGTGCCCAACCATTAGCCCAAAAGAAACAAGTGACCATCACTCTTGTTGGTGATGAAAGTCAAGGGTGGGCCCCATTTACCATACCTTGATGTTGGTTTAGCACTTAGGACTATAGGTGATAATCATATGCCTTTTGTAGCTCGTGGGAAGGAGGGTTTTTACCCTTCCTTTATCAGCATTTTCAGATAGAAAAGTATTGGAATATTTGCAGAAGCTTTGAAGCTCTCAAACCCTCTTTTCTCACAACTTCAAGGGATGTTGGTGAGTAATATCTAATCTTCTTTGTTGTCTTGGTGTTGGTGATTTATCTAGGATCACTAAGCCTTTGTTCCAACCTTACTCCTCACTTGATTAGGATTAAGGCAAGCTTGGAAGTCCCATAGCCCTCACTCCATCCCATTTGTTTTTGGATCTTTTGCTATTTGGTGTTTATTGTTGTTGTGGTTTCCTTACCGAGTGGATTTGTGCATCAAAAGTCCACTCTGTGCAAACTTCTATTTTTCCGTGTGCTAATGTCCTAAAATTTGGGCTGTGAGTTCCTCATTCACATCTAGAAATATTTGTTTTTACATGTCACTCCCAGATTTCTTCAATTCGAAGTTGTACACGTTCCTTTCTCCACCTTTCTAGTGGATTAATCAATTCAAGCCCATTCTGTCGACCTGATTTCAAATTTTCATAACTTGTAATCCAGTCGTGAGTTTGCCTCCGAAAACCCACCATTCTCTTCCGCTTTCATTGAAGTTATTTTCTGGCTACCCAGATTACCTACATCGAAAGTTTTACAGAGATTTTTCCATACCTTCTGTACTGCCTAAAACAGTTTTGTCTGTTTGTGCACCAGAAATTCACCCATGCTATTTTAAGTTCTCGACGTGATCTCACTCTGAAAATTTGGCCAAAGTTAGCCCACTCCTTAAAGTTTAAGTCCTCCAAATCTTAGCCCAAGGGCCCGTATGAATTTTGAGCTCTAGTGTGTTCACTCCCCTATTTCTGCCAGTCATTCTTGTTCTCTCGGCAGATTGCCTTGTCTTTCCATTTGTTCCCTTTTATCCCGACACCTCCTAACCCCGAGCGTGTCATTATGCCTTACGCTTCAAGCTTAGGGCTTAAGGGTTAAGTCTTTAGGCTTGGGGATTAGGGCTTTTGGGTTTGGGTATTGGGGTTTTTGGCTTAGGGCTTAGGCCTTAGATTCAGGGTTTACAAATTAGGACATAGGACATAGGTCTATATGCTTTTGGCTTTGGGCTTTTGGTTAGGGCTGAGAGCATAAAGCTTATGCCTTAAGGCATAGAGCTTAGGGCTTTGGGCTTCGTGCTAAGGTCTTAGGGCATTAGAATTTTAGTTTAGGGCTTATGGCGTATGACCTATGTCCTTATGCTTAGGGCTTAATGGTTAGGGCTTAGGGCTTAGTAGTTAGGGCTTAGGGCTTAGTGCTTTGGGCTTACTGCTAAGTGCTTAGGGTTCATAGCTTATTGCTTAAATATTTAGGGCTTTGGTGGCCTTTAAGCTTAGGGATTATGGCTTAGGTCATAAGGCTTTGGGCTTTGGGCTTTGGGCTTTGTGCTTTTTGGGCTTAGGGCTCACTTTTAGATCTTAGGGCTTAGGGCTTAGGTCAAGGGCTTAGGGCATAAGACTTTTGGCCTATGTTATATCGCTCAGGGCATAAGGCTTTTGACTTTGGGCTTAGGGCATAAGGCATAAGGCATAAGGCATAAGGCATAAGGCTTTGTGCTTAGAGCACTGGACTTTGGGGGTTATTTTTTTTTATTAGGTATTAGATGTTTGGGATTAGGGCTTAAGGCTTTGGGCTTAGAGCATAAGCCTTTTGGCTTAGGGTTTGGGCATTGGCTTGGGCTTATGGCTTAGGGCTTAGGGCTTAGGGCGTGGGCTTAGGACATATGGTTTTGGGCTTAGTTGTTGGGGATTAAGGCTTAGGGCTTAAGGATAAGGTCTTAGACCTTATGACTTTTAACGTAGGGCTTACAGCTTAAGGATTAGGGCATAAGGTTCATTGTTATAGGCTTAGGGCTTATGGCTTAAGGTTTAGAGATTAGGGCTTAGGCATTAGGGCTTTTGGCTTTGGTCTTTGAGCTTTGGGCTTAAGGCTTAGGCCTTATGGCTTAGGCCTTTGGGCTTTAAAGTTTGGGCATAAGCCTTTGGGTTTTGGGCATAGAACTTAGGACTTTGTGATTAGAGGATAGGGATTACGGCTTAGCGCTATGGGCTTAGGGTTTTAGACATTGTCCTTGCGGCTTTGAGTTTAGGGCTTTGGGCTTTGGGCTTAGGTCTTTTGACATGATATGGAGGGCCCAAAAATTCTCTTGCCAAGAATGTTTATCTAATGTGTTTTCTAATTTTGTAGCTCCCTATATCATTGAAGAGTTCATCCTTCTTCAGCTCCAATTCTTTCCTTTGAAGTCAAAGCATGGAGGTCCGATGGAAGAAGGAGTCGAAGCCCAAAAGCTAGTGGACCAAGCAACAAAGCATGAGGACCACAATTTGATCCGGCACAACTAGACCTCCGAAGATTGCTCTGCCGATTTGACACTCGACCCACCCTCTAATGAAGACAGCGTCATCATAAGAAATGTAGCCAATCCTTTAAGGTTTCTATAGAGTGGTAGAACGTTTTAATTGGACACCGTTTTCTCCATCAAACGATGCAATCACAGAGAGCCCAAGAAGAGCCACCCATGATCGGTTTCACGCCTAATCCACGTCTGAATGCCTTGGAAAAACATGGAGAATTCCTATCCAATTCCACTCAATAAGAATAGCATTCCTAAAGCCTTTGGGAGAATTGAAGAATAAAAGTTATTTCATTTATGTTTTTGCATTCGATTTTCGTTTTCCCGAACTAGGGTTTTTCTTTTACGTCGGTTGCAGGATTTGCATGGGATTTCTAGAGTTAGCTAATTATCATTTGGGAGGATATTTAGGACATTTCCTTGGAGCCTAATGAGCTGGAGGAGGAGCGTAGGAAGAGTGTCCCATGAAGACTCCTCATTGGTCCATCTTTCAAGCCATGGATTGGTGTTCTTGGAGAAGATCTAGGTCGTCCGATGATAAGCATGTTTTAGTTTAATCTTCTTTTTAATCGTGTCCATGCAAGTGTAATTGCAGATTTAATTGAATAAAGATTTATCTTTTCAAATTTGGTCTCTCCCCTTTGAAGTTTGCCACTTCAAAGACTCGGTCTCCGAAAACCTATTTTCTGGCCACCGAGAGACAAACCCCCCGGAGTTGATCGTTTTCCGAGCGAACGATTAATCCTTACAAATTTTCTCCAGCCATTTCGTGGTCTTAGGGTGAGATTGTGGATCCTAGCTCCTTCATCCATCCCATTCTCATTTTGAGAATCATTTCTCCTAAATCCAAGCACTCTGAGTTGATTTCCGGTGTGTTTTTGGGTACCGACCAAACCACCCATTTTCCCCAAAGGAATTCTCTCAATTTCAGAGAGATCACTTCCTCATCCATCTGTACAGATTCATACTCAACCTTGTTTAAAAATACCTCCCCATTCATTGATAAGAGTGATTCAAAATCATTCCCAATTTGGAATTCTCTATTCGGTGAAACCCTGAAATTCTGCCTTGACCATTTTTTGTTTAGCATATCTTCTTGTTCCCTCGATCATTCCTCTTCAAATTTGGAGGATATCATCATCTGTTATCCTTCTGTCACCCCTCCAAAAATCATCCCCACATTCGTTCCCTAACCCAACTTTTGAATTCAATTTCTCCCTCCTCAAAATACCAGATTTTTCCGAGCTGCCTAGTCAAACCCTAGCTACTGTTTGATTCGATATCTCACAATTGGCTCAAAGGATTGCCTTCAATTTTGAGGTGATTCTTTCAACCCCTCTTCAAAGTTCCATTTCAAATTTCAGCCCTAAAATCCATTTAGTCGTCAAGATATCCTCATTCCTTCCCAAACCCTAATTCTGTTTTTTTTTTGCAGATTTTCGTCAAACCCTAATCGGTTTTCCCATTTTCCCTTCCTCCCATTCCATTTCGTGTCATCTTTGGGCTTTGGCCTTAGGGCTTACTGCTAACGGGTTAAGGATTATGGTACGCAATTTTGGGCTTATAGCATAGGGCGTAGAGCATATGTTTTAAGGCTTTAGGTTTTGAGCTTAGGTCGTACGACGTTATGGTTTGGGCTTTTAGCTTTGGGATTTTGGCTTATAGCTTAGGGCTTAGGATATAAGGCTTAGGGCTTAGGGCTTTGGAATTCTGGCTTTTGTCTTAGGGGTTTGGGCCTTTGCCTTAGGGCTTAAGCATAATAGTCATGGTTTAGGGCTTACATCTTCTGTCTTAGTGCTTCGGACTTTGGGCTTCGTGCATACACCTTAGAGCTTTGGGCTTATGGCCTTGGTCATACATCTTAGTGTTTCAGGCTTAGGGCTTTGGGGTTTTTGATTTGGCCTAAGGGCTTAAGGTTTAATACTTAGTACTTTAGAGTTAGGGATTACTACTCAAGGCTTAGGGTTGAAGGCTAATGTCTTAGGGCTATCAGCTTAAAGATTTGGACTTAGGGCTTAAGGCTTAGTGACATGCCACAGATTGGCATGCCAAGCAGAGCTATCATCCGAGCCCGAGCTCGGAATTTTTCTAATATGTTTGTTAATTTTGCAGGAAAATTAATTGAAGAATTATACATTTCTAAGCTAATTTTGGAGGATCAAAAAAGGCTAAAACTTATGATAATTTTGCGTGGAGAAAAGGTGGATTTTCAACAAAAAAACCGAGAGCTCCGGAATCAAGCCCGAACCCAAACCCGATTGAAGTATCACGTTGCATGGCGAGTTGGAGTCCCATGCAAAAGTGATCAAGGGTTCCACGACTCAACTCACCAGCATTTACATGGATTGAAGGTATTTTATCGCATTTTTAGCTTAATTTTTACGTGAATTTTATGTTGGATACTTGGAGAACCCGAGAGGGTTTCTCGGCTAGGTTTTATGTTGTTTATTTTTGCAGGCTTGCATGGGGTTATGCATGAGGAATTTTGGCTAAGAGAATGGGTATTTTGGGCCAAGGAAGAAGGAAAAATTGGCTGAAGAGATTCAAGATCACGTGACCTTCACATTCTTGCAATCTCATTGGTCCAATTTTACCTCTTTTATTTCAATTTCCAGCATGCAAGTTGCATGCCTTTGGCCCTCAATTTTTCCTCCCTTTTTCCCACTCTTCTCAGCAGATAAAAACTCCCCCATTGCGTGATTGTAAGGGCAATTTGAAATTTGAAATTAAGAAGCTTTTAGCTCTCTCCCTTTTCGGGCATCTTCCAATTTCAGCCGACATCCAAAATTCCTCCTGCCACCGTGGGTTATTCAAGAGATTCCTCCTCCGAGCTGGGGTTCTCTTTTTGCTTCAAAGTCTCCAGACTTTCTCAAGGTCATAGGGTGAGCTTGAAGTCCATAAGCTTCTTCTTCCATCGTTGTTTTTCGTTTGATATTTCAATTCTTCCGCCGATTGTCAATTTTCGGCCACGGCTGACCGCCGTTATTGCTCCATTGCTTTTCGGACGATCCATTAACGTGATTTCCTTCATTTTTGGAGGGCTATCACCTATCGTCTTTCTAGAGTTCCACTCAAAATTTCAGCCTGAAAGGCAATCTTATCGTCGAGTTATTGCCGTCCCAATTCCAGACCCGATTCTGGAATTATCAGATTATCATTTTCCATATAACCTAACCCGATTCTCCCACTTCCTAAATCTAAACCCCCTCCATTCCGTGTCATTTGGTATCAGATCCGTAAATCCCTCCCCACCTTCCTCTTTACCTCTGTTTTTGTGTGATTTTAAGTTTGAAGGATGACAACAAGGAGTGGTTCCCATTACAAACCAAACTGGGATCCGATTGATCTTAGCCGCCCGGTTAGTCCATCTTATCCACATCTGAATCCAAATCTTCCTGAATCTAGCCTTCAAGGAAAAATTGATGAGCTCAATAAAAGATTTGATTCGGTGTTACAAAAGTTGGAGCACATTTCTCCTTCTTTGAGGACTACTCCAAACAAACCACCAAGGAGAAGGCCGAATCACGACTCGAGAAGATCTCGAAAGTTTAAGTCCGAAGAGTCGAATGATGAAGAATATGGTTTGCATGATCTCAACTCCAGAGATGATGATATGAGGCATATTAAGGTATCCATTCCTCCTTTCAATGGATCTTGCAATGGTGATTTGTTTATTGATTGGATGGAGAAAGTTGATAAAATCTTTGAATGCTATAACTATTTCGAGAAGTTTAAATTACAACTTGTTTCATTGGAACTTACGGGATATGCCAGTCTATGGTGAGATAGTTTGAAAATTCAAAGAATACGTGATGGTGAAGAGAGTATTAATAGTTGGAAAATGATGAAATCAATTAGGAGGAGAAGATTTGTATCGGCTAATTACAAACAAGAGCTATTTCTTCAATTACAATCTCTTAAGCAAGAATCTCTCTCGGTCGAAGAATATCTTACCGAATTTGAGACTCTCCGAATTAGATGTGACTTACAAGAACAAGAGGAACAAATTATAGCTTGGTTTATTAGAGGTGTACACCGAGACATTAGTGATATTGTGGAGTTGCAATCGATCGACTCTATGGATTCAGTTATTCAAATGGCCTTGAAAGTGGAGAGGCAAATGAAAAGAAAGGGCAAGAGAATAGTGAGCCGAGCAAGTCCTAAGGCTATTACTCCTTTTAAGCCTAATACAAAGGTGGAGAACAAGATTCCTTTCGTTCAACCTTGGCTGCAAAAGAAGGATAGTGAGCCTAAACCGATGGAAGAAAATAACTGGACTCAAACATGGGAGATAAAGTGTTTTAAGTGTCTTGGTCTCGGGCATATTGCATCCCAATGCCCTAACAAACGTGTGATGGTTATTAGAGAGGAAACAAGTGAAGTTTTTAGTAAAGATGAAGTGAAGGAAATCAGATGAGTTTGGAATCCAAAGGAGAAGAATGCCGAGCACAAGAAGGCCCGTTATTATTAGTTATCCAAGGGTTACTTGCCACTCAAAGCCAACAAGAGGAACTCCAAAGAGAAAGTTTATTCCATAGTAGATGTCTAATCCAAGATAAGGTATGCTCAATTATTATTGATGGTGGAAGTTGTGTTAATGTGGTTTCCCGAGAGTTAATTGACAAACTCGGAATAGAAACTATCTTTCGCCCGAAGCCTTATAAATTACGTTGGATAAATGATAAGGAAGACCTCAAGGTTACCAAGAAAGCGTGCATTGAATTCTTTATTGTAAGTTACAAGGATCAAGTGATAAGTGATGTGGTTCCCATGAATTCAAGCCATTTGTTACTCGGGAGACCATGGCAATTCGATCGGAAGGTTAGGCACGATGGTTTTACAAACCAATATTCTTTTAAGTTCGGTGGACGATGTATCAAGCTAGTTCCCCTTGAACCCAAACAAGTGACCAAAGATGAGATCACAAGGAAGGAGAATTTATCTAAGAATAACTTAATTATGATCAAGGAGGAATCCGTGCCTACTCAAGAAGGAACACTCGTGTTAAAGAACCAAAAGGTCATATGTGTTGTGATTTCCAAAACACTCTCAAGGTGGTTAGTCTCTTTACCCGAACTCTTTATTAATTACTTTGTTTATGATTGGATGAAGGAAATCTACAAATCTGAATTGAGCTTAAAGAAGAAGAATTGTGATCTTCTTAATATGGAGAACTCTTCAAGCAATGAGGAAAAATTTGGTAATTCTAGTAAAGGAGTCTACGGTCCACTCATCAAAAGAATCAAGGAGAAAGAGGGCTAGCTATGATCATTGGACGAGGTACTTGAAATCCTTAATTGAATACTTCCATGGAATATATATTGCTGATTATATTGGAAACACTATGGTTTATAAAGGGGATAATGAAACTGACATGCCACGGATTGGCATGCCAAGCGGAGCAATCATCCGAGCCCGAGCTCGGAATTTTCCTAATATGTTTGTTAATTTTGCAGAAAAATTATTTGAAGAATTGTACATTTCTAAGCCAACTTTGGAGGATCAAACAAGGCCAAAACACATGATAAATTGGCAAGGAGAAAAGGAGGATTTGCAACCAAAAACTAAGAGCTCCAGAATCAAGCCCGAACCCGAACCCGATTGAAGTACCACGTTGCATGGCGAGTTGGAGTCCCATGCAAAAGTGATCAAGGGTTCCACGACTCAACTCACCAGCATTAACATGGATTGAAGGGATTTTATCGCATTTTTAGCTTAATTTTACGTGAATTTTATGTTGGATATTTGGAGAACCCGAGAGGGTTTATCGGCTAGGTTTTATTTTGTTTATTTTTGCATGCTTGTAAGGGGTTTTGCATGAGGTGTTTTTGGCTAAGAGAAGGGTAATTTGGGCCAAGGAAGAAGGGAAATTGGCTGAGGAGATTCAAGATCACGTGGCTTTCACATTCTTGCAATCTCATTTGTCCAATTTTCCCTCCTTTATTTCAATTTCCAGCATGCAAGTTGCATGCCTTTGGCCCTCAATTTTCCCTCCCTTTTTTTTCCACTCTTCTCAGCATATAAAACCTCCCTCATTGCGTGATTTTAAGGAGAATTTGGAATTTTAATTAAAGAAGCTTTTTAGCTCTCCCTTCTCGGGCATTTTCTAATTTCAGCCGGCAACCGGAAGTTCTCCGGCCACCGTTGGTTCCCTTCAATATTTCTCCCTCCGAGCTGGAGATCTCTTCTTGCTTCAAAGTCTCCAGCCTTTTTCATGGACGTAGGGTGAGCTTGAAGTCCATAAGCTCCTTCTTCCATTGTTGATTTCGTTTGCAATTTCATCTCCTCCGCTGTCCAGCATTTCCGGCAACCTCCCGACAACCATTACTGTTCCATTACATTCAGACCGATCCATCTATTGGATTTCCTTAATTTTTGGAGGACTATCACCTATCTTTTTGCCAGAGTTCCACTCAAAATTTCAGCCGTAAACTCGATTGTATCGTCGAGTTATCGCTGTCAAAATTCCAGTCCCGATTATGGAATTATCAAATTATCATTTTTCCATTTAACCTAACTTGTTTCTCCCATTTCCTAAATCTAAACCCCCCCCCCCCCAATTCCGTGTCATAAACTCATGTTGAATTAGTTATCCGGTGGTATAGTACAAACTGGATTGTTGAATTGTTTAGCCGTGAAAATAATGATGTTGTGGTGAAGAGCATTGAATCATATGACTCAAAACTAGAAGTAGTTCAAAGTGGGCACACTCTTAAGGCAGCCTTAAGCCCGAAGAATTTTTTGGATAAGGTAGTCGACCCAAGAACATGCAAGTTCGAGTTACTCAGGAATTATGGAATTTCATCCACATTTAATGTTCAAAATCTTTCTCTTTGCTGGAATTGAAGAAGATGAACAAAAGGGAGATGAATTCCAATTGGATTTGAGGTCAAATCCTCGAGAACCCAGGGAGGATGACATGCCACGGATTGGCATGCCAAGCTGAGCTATCACCCGAGCCCGAGCTTGGGATTTTTCTAATATGTTTGTTAATTTTGCAAATTAATTGAAGAATTATACATTTCTAAACCAATTTTGGAGGATCAAACAAGGCCAAAACACATGTTAATTTGGTGTGGAGAAAAGGTGGATTTTTAACCAAAAACCGAGAGCTCCGGAATTAAGCCCGAACCCGATTGAAGTACCACGTTGCATGGAGAGTTGGAGTCCAAAGGAAAAGTGATCAAGGGTTCCACAACTCAACTCACCAGCATTTACATGGATTGAAGGGATTTTATCTCATTTTAAGCTTAATTTTTACATGAATTTTACGTTGGATATTTGGAGAACCCGAGAGGGTTTCTCGGCTATGTTTTACGTTGTACATTTTTGCATGCTTGCATGGGGTTTTGCATGCTTGCATGGGGTTTTGAATGAGGAATTTTGGGCTAAGAGAAGGGTATTTTGGACCAAGGAAGAAGGGAAATTGGCTGAGGAGATTCAAGATCACGTGGCTTTCACATTCTTGCAATCTCATTGGTCCAATTTTCCCTCCTTTATTTCAATTTCCAGCATGCAAGTTGCATGCCTTTGGCCCTAAATTTTCCCTCTCTTTTTCCCACTCTTCTCAGGAAATAAAACCTCCTCCATTGCGTGATTGTAAGGGAAATTTGGAATTTGAAATTAAGAAGCTTTTAGCTCTCTTCCTTTTCGGGCATCTTCCAATTTCAGCCGGCAGCCGGAATTCCTCCTGCCACCGTGTGTTATTCAAGAGATTCCTCCTCCGAGCTGGGGTTCTCTTTTTGCTTCAAAGTCTCCAGCCTTTCTCAAGGTAATAGGGTGAGCTTGAAGTCCATAAGCTCCTTCTTCCATCGTTGTTTTTTGTTTGATATTTCAATTCTTCCGCCGGTTATCAATTTCTGGCCACGGCTGACCGCCGTTACTGTTCCATTGCTTTCCGGCCAATCCATCAACGTGATTTCCTTCATTTTCGGAGGGCTATCACCTATCTTCTTACCAGAGCTCCACTCAAAATTTCAGCCTGAAAATCAATCTTATCATTGAGTTATTGCTGTCCCAATTCTAGATCTAATTCTTGAATTGTCGGATTATCGTTTTCCTAAATCTAAACCCCCTCCATTTCGTTTCACTTATTTCTTAGGTCATAAATTTTAGGGCGTAGTGCTTAGTGCTTAGGGCTTTGAGCATAGGGCTTTAGACGTAGGGCTTTGGACTTAGGGCTTTGGGTGTAATGCTTTTGGCTTTAGGCTTATGGCATAGATCTTTGAACTTAGGACTTAGGTCTTAGTGCTTTAGGATTAGGGATTAAAGATTAGTACATAAGGCTTTTAGCTTAGCGTTGAGGGCTTAAAGCTTAATGCATAAGTCTTTTGGCTTAGGGCATTGGTCTTAGTGATCTATGCTTATGGGTTAAGGCTAAAGTCTTAGGGCTTAGGGCCTAGGAATTTGGGCTTTGGGCTTTTACCTTTGGGATTAGGGCCTAGGGCTTATGGTCTAGGACTTAGGGCCTAGGGCATTGGGTTTAGGGCTTAGGGGTTAGGTCTAGGGCATAGGGCTTAGGGGTTTGAGCTTTGGGATTTCTTCTCTGGGCTTTAAGCTTTGTCGTTATGTAATAGAGCTTAGGACTTTGGGATTAGAGCTTCAGTGTTAGCGCTTAGGGCTTAGCTCATAGGGCATAGGCATTCAACTTAGGACATAGAGAATAAGGCTTTAAGATTTAGGCTTAGGGCTTAAAGCTTAAGGAATAGGTATTTGGTCTTATGGCTTAGTGCTTTGGGCTTAGGTCTAAGTCTTAGGGCTTAGTGTTTAGGGCTTAGAGCTTTTAGGTTTGGGTTTTGGGGTTTGGGCTTCGGGTTTAATCATAAAGGGTCACAGTTAGGGCTTAGAACATAGGTCTTAGGTTTTTATGCTTTAGGCTTTGAACTTAGAGGTTAGGGCTTAAGGCGTAGAGCATATGCCTTAGGTCATAATACTTAGGGCTAAGGGCTTTAAGATTTGGGCTTAGGACTTAGGCTTAGGGCATAGGTCCTCGGGCTTAGCGCTTATAGATTATTGCTTAGTTCATATGGCTTAGGGCTTAGTACTTTGGGATTAGCAGTTAGGGCTTAGGGGTCAAGGCTTAGGGCTTATGGCTTAAAGTTTTCGGGTTTTGGCATAAGGTTTTGGCGTTAGGCTTACAGATTAGGGCTTAGGTGATAAGGATTTCGACTTTTGGTTATAGGCTTACGATTTAGGTCTTAGAGCTTAGGGCTTAGAGGTTAGGTGTTAAGGCTTAGTGCATAAGTTTTTCGGCTTAGGCCATAGGGCTTGGGCTTAGAACATAAAGCTTTTGGGTTAGGGCCTAGGGCTTAAGGCATGAGGCTTCAGACTTAGGACTTGGGGCTTAAGGCTTAAGGCTTTATGCTTAGGGCTTAGGGCTTATGGGTTAGGCCTTTGGACTTTGAGGTTTGGACATAGGTAATAGAGCTTAAGGCTTTGGGCGTTTGAGCTTTAGGCTTTGGACTTCGGGCTTTGGGCTTTACGCATAAAGCTTTAAGCTTAGAGATTTGACCTTCAAGCTTAGGACTAAGGGCTTAGGGCTTAGAACAAGGGCTTATGGCATAGGGCTTAAGGCTTAGGGCTTATGGCTTAGAGCTTGTGGCTTAGAGCTTATGGATCAAGGCTTAAGGATTAGAGCTTAGCCTTTGGGTTTGGGACTTAAGGCATAGGGATTTTGGCATAAAGCTTATTGTTTGGGGTTTAGGGCTTAGAGCTTAGGGTTTAGGGCTTAGGGCTTAGGGTTTAGGGCTTAGGGCTTAACTTTGGGATTAGGCTTAAGGCTAAGGGCTTATGATTTAGGCCTTAGGACTTTGGGCTTTGGACTTATCGATTAAGCATAAGGGTTCTAGTTTAGGGCTTACGACTTAAGGCTTAGAGCTTAGTGCTTCAAGCTGAGGAGTTGAGATTTAGGCTTAGGCCTTTGGGCTTAGGGCTTAGTGTGTTGGCCTTATGGCTTACTGATTATGGCTTATTGCTTAGGGCTTAAGGCTATGGGCTTGGATCTTAAGGCTTTGGGGTTAGGTATTTGAGAGTAGATCTTTGGAATTAGGGCTTTGGGCATAGGGCTTAGGGCTTAGGGCTTACGACTTATGACTTATGGCTTATAGGTTAGGGCTTAGGACTTTAGGCTTTGTGCTTAAGGCTTAAAATTTAGGGCTTTGGACTTTAGGCATAGGTCTTAGGTCTTAGGGCTTAGAGATTTGGGCTTAGGGATTTTGGCTTTGGGATTAGGATGCAGGGCTTACTGCTTGGAGCTTAGGGGTTAGGGCTTAGTGCTAAAGCTTAGGTATTAGGACTTTGAGCTTAGGGCCTAGAGCTTTTAGCTGAAGGCTTAGAGATTAGGGCTTTACGATTGTGGCTTATGACTTTAGAGTTTGGCCATAAGCTCTTGGGCTTGGAGCTTAGGCTTTAGTGCATAGTGCTTATAGCATAGGGCTTAGTGCGTTTGCCTTATGGCTTACGACTTTTGGGTTTTCCGCTCTAGGCTTTGGGTTTTATGCCTATGGATTAAGGCTTAATGACTATAGCTTAGCGCTTAGGTCCTTAGGCTGAGGACTTATGGCCCTGGGCTTCAGGCTTAGAGCTTAGGGCTTAGGGCTTAGAGCTCTCGCTTAGGACTTCACACATAGGGTTTTTGGCTTAGGGCATAGGGCTTATGGCTTGAAGCTTGTGGCATAGTATAAGAGTTTGTGCTTTGGGCTTTAGGGTTAGGTATTATAGTTAATTGCTTTGAAATGAGGGCTTTGGGCTTAGAGTTTATCGCTTAGAGCATAGCTTTTAGGGCTCTGGGCATAAGGCTTTGGGCTTAGGGTTATGGCTTACACCTTTAGGTGTTTGGGCTATGTGATTTGGCTTAAAGAATAGGGCTTAGGGCATTAGGCTTAGGGCATGGGAATTTTCTTTTAGGGCTTAGGGCTTAGGGCTTAGAGCTTTGCGCTTTAGGCTTAGATCTTAGTAGGGCATATGACTTAAGACTTAAGGCTTAGGATTTAGAGCTTAAGGTTGTAGGTTATGGCTTAGGGCTTTTAGCTTTATGCTTGGGCTTTAGGCTTTGAGCTTTATGCTTTGGGCTTTAGGCTTTGAGCTTAGGGCTTAAGTCTTAGAGCTTTGGGCTTAGGGCTTAGATCTTAATGCTTTTGCTGATGGTATAAGGCTTAGGGCTTATGGCTTTGGGATCAGGGCTTTCACCTTAGGCCTTAGGGCTTAGCACTTAGAGTTTAGGCTTATGGATTTGGGCTTTGGGTATTTGGGTTAGGCAATAGGGCTTTGGAATTAGGGATTTACCCTTAAAGCTTAGGGCGTATGTATAAGGACATTGGGAAATGGACATAAGTCATAGGGTGTAATACTAGTGTACAAACTAAGTGTTTTTACGCTATCTAATGCTTCAACTAGAAATTTGTTTGAAGTCATACAAACTGAATTATGAGTAAGAAAAGAAGGCGAATTGGAGTATGCCACATGTCACTGTAGGATTAATATCAAATCATGATTTAGACATAATTAGTAAAAATTATGGGATCATTAAGGTTTACTAATCATGATTAATTAAGTTAACCCTGGGGAATAGCGTAGAACTAATGTGAATTAATTAGTTAAGCTAAACATGATTTAAATAATGATAATGGAGGTATTTTAGCAAATAATAGAGCAGGTTATGGTAAAATGGTAAAAGTAAATAGATAAATTTTGAAAAATAGTAATTTCACCCCATGAATCATCTAGAAATATTGGAGGATGGCTGATGATCAGCCATTTTCGTGCTGAAGAGAGAGAAATGGTGAAAGAGAGGGAGGATTTGACAGAAAAGAGTTTAGAGAGAGAAAGTGAAAGTTGAAAGGGGAGAAGCTGAAATTGGCCTCCAATCCTTTGAGGAGAAGTGTTCCTCACATCAAGAGGAATCTATTGAGCTAAAAATCAAGAGGTATGACCTTATTTTTACGTGGTTTAGAGTTATTAAGATTATTCCCATGATTACATTAAGGATAAGTGAGAATTATAGGATTATCAATGACTTTGCAAGTTGGTTATGAGTGATACACGAAAATTAAAAGTTTTGATCCATGGTTCTGTTTACTGGTTAACCAATCATGTTGGAATATCATATATATTTTTATGAATGATGGAAATCTGGAATTGGTAGAAGTTGTGTATATTTTATCAAAGTTGACATAAAAGTATCAATTATATACAAATTAAGATTTCGTATCTGAAACTAATGATGGACTAATCTCATGCCCAAGATGTTTTAGCACGTGAAATAAGACACTTTGAGTGACATATAGGCTTTAGAATCATAGCATTTCATGGTGTATATAAAAAGTTATGATATTTTGAAGTTATCACAAAACAAGACATTGATTCCGAAAATTGTGAATGATATTAGGTTATTGATTCACAAGAGTATCTACTACTAGAAATACTAGCTAAGGATAGACAAGGTAAGTAGTATTGTGTGTGTTTTGCCCTTTATTGGGTCTACATCATAGAATAATAGGACTTTGCTGTTGTTTTATGCTGTACATGTTGAGATCAGATGCACGTATAAAATGATGTACAAAAGCATAATTAGGTTTATGATATAATGAATTGTTGTGTTTAATGTTATGAATATTACTTAATTGCTTGACACGTTCATACTACGAACATCTCATGCATCATTTTTTCTACAAAGTTACGAACTATTTACATGCATGAGATTTCATATGAAACATAATATGAAATGGTTGTTTTGGGTTGAGCTTGAAAGACAACGAAAGAAAAGATAAAATAAAGAAAGACAAAGTTACGTAAATATCATTGGGAAGAGGTTTGAGTTTGGTGTCCCCTTAGGTGGACTCAAGTTTGTGGTCTCTCAACCTTTGGAATCGAGTTGGCTGCCCCTTAGGTGGACTCAAGTTTGTGGTCTCTCGTTCCTTGCCAGGAAGCCCCAATGATAAGGAATGATAGAAATTAAAGGAATGAAAGACCCAGAATAAAACGAAAAGAAAATTTTTACTTATGCATATCATGTACATGTTCATGCATATTTATACTACTTGCTGAGCCTTATGCTCATAGATAAGTTTTATGATGTAGGTGAGGAAGACGTACACTAAGAGGTGTACGAGATGNCTACAAGTAACAACAAACCAACCAAGCAAACACAATGGAAGGAGGGCTATGGGAATTTCCAGGCTTACCTTAGTCCAGCAAGGGTGGAGGAAGACTAGAACAAGGTTTAGTGGCTCTAGCAAGTCACCAACACCAACAGCAAAGAAGAGCTAAGGATATTACTCACCAAAACTCTAAAATGCCAAGAGAGAAAAAGGGAGTTTCTTGAGAGCTTCAAGCTTCAATAAGATTCATCCAAAATTTTCTGCCATTCCAAAACGTGAGAGAGGAGTTTCATACTCCCTCAAAATTACAACAAAAGACAAAAATAATAAATGCCCTATTTTAGGACTAATGATGGACTAAAATAGGAGTTTGGTGGGAAGAGGGGCCCACCTTCAACTTGCCTCCTAGCACAGCCACCATTTAGTCCTATCCCACGTACAAAACATTACATGACCAACAAAACCTTCAATCCTAACAATAAGGAACTAATATTGGTTAAAACCGAACCAATATTTAGATGAAAAGGAAGACTCCTAAAGTTTGGTTTTCACTTGACAAATAAAAGCAATAATATATATATCTATATACAAGTTGAGACCACGTGATGACCCAGCAACCCTCCATTCTCCTAGATATGCTCAATGCTATAAAGAAGATTACCAAGGAAAGGCAAACCACTAGGTTATGGCTTAGTCACTCTCGGCTCGGTTTCTTCGGGAGAATGCGGTTTCATTGCTTCATCGGGGTTAACTCCATCTTATGTTCCCACCATAGGCAATGCTTGGGACACTCTTTGTCATTGGAAGTGGGCTCATCTAAGTGTTCAATTGAAGTTCGTAATGCCCCTGCAAAATCAACAAACAAGTTAGAAAACTGCCTTGCACGGCTTCGGGTCACCATGCCTTCCGGTGAATGGAGGACCTCGGGCACATCACAGGGCTTATAGCTTACGACTTTAAGCCTAGGGTTTAGGGCATAGGTCTTACGATATTTTCTTAGGGCTTAGGGTTTATGTCCTTGGTCTTATGGCTTTGGCTTAGTGCATATTGTATAGAGTTTATGTCACAGTGCTTTTGGCTTAAAGCTTAGGGCTTAGGGCTTCAGGCTTTGGGCTTTTGGCTTTAAGGTTACCACTTTAGCCTTATGGCTTATGAGTTAGGGCTTGGGACATAAGGCTTAGGGCTAAGTGCCTTGGGCTTCGAGTTTAACGCTTAGGGCTTTGGGCTTAGGTCATAGGCCTTACATTTTAGAGCTTAGAGCTTAGGGCATAAGACTTTTAGCTTAGGGCTTAAGAGTTAGGGCTTTGTGGTTACGGCTTAGGGCGGAGGGATTTGGGCTTAGATCTTCTCGGCTTTGGTCCTTGGGCTTAGGGCGTAGGAATTAGGGCTTAGGGCTTTTGGTGCTAGGCTTTGGGGTTAGATATTACAACTTAGGGCTTAGTACTGAGAGCTTAGCTTTTAGTGCTTATTTCATAAGGCTTTGGCCTTAAGTATTAAGGCTTTGGCCTTAAGTATTAAGGCTTTGGAGTTTGGGCTCAAGGCTTAGGACTTGGGGTAATAATATATGGCTTAGGGATTAGGTCTTTGAGATTAGAGCTTTGGCCTTAGCGCTTAGGGCTTAACTCATAGGGCTTAGGGCTTATGGATTGTGCCTTTACTATAAGGGCTTTTGACTTTACGCTTAGCTGATAAAACTTTTTGCTTAGAACTTTGGCCTTAGCACATAAGGCTTTGGAGTTGGGGATTATGGCTTTAGATATATTGCACAAAGCTTATAAATTAGGACTTAGACATATGGTTGCTACATAAGGTTTAGGGCAAAAGTTTTTGAGCTTAGGGCTAAGGGCTTTGGGCGTTAGGCTAACAACTTAGAGCTTTAGGATTAGTTCTTAGGGAATACGGCTTAGGTCCTTTGGTTTGGTTAATAGAGCTAAAGGCTTATGGCTTAGAGATTAGGGTTAGGTCTTTAGGCTTAGGGCTTAGGGCTTAGAACATTGGCCATAAAGCTTAGGGCTTAGGGCTTAGGCTTCAGGGTTAAGGTTTAGGGCTTTGGGCCTACGACATAGGGCTTACCACATAGTGCTTAGGGCTTAGGGCTTAGGACTTAAGGCATATTGCTTTAAGCTTTAGTTTGTTGGGCTTAGAGCTCAGGGTAAAAGTCTTAAGGGTTAGGGATTAGGCCATAGGGCTTTCGGCTTAGGACTTATGACTTAGGGCTTTAGGGCTTTAGGCTTAGGGCTTAGCGCTATAAGATGAGAAATGATGGCTTTTGACTTAGGGCTTTGGGTTTAGGATATATAGCTTTGGCTTTTTAGTTTGGGCTTAGGGTTGATGCCTAAGGGATAAGCACTTTAGGCTTTTGGCTTTGGGCTAAGAGTGTATAGCTTTGCTTTTAGGGCTATGGGCTAAGAACTTTAAGCTTTTGGTTTGCAAATTGAGCTTAGATATTAGAGTTTAGGACTTTGGGATCAGTGCTTAGTCTTAGGGATTTGGTCATAAGGCTTAGGGCTTAGGAACAAAGGCTAGGGCTTTGTGGTAGGGCTTACGGCTTAGGGCTTAGTGCTTAGTGCTTGGTGCCAAAGGCTTAGGGCTTTGTGGTAGGGCTTACGGCTTAGGGCTTAGAACATATGACATAGGGCTTTGGGCATAGGACATAGGGCTTTGGACTTAGAGCTTTGAGCATAGCACTACTAGCTTTGGGCTTAGGGCTTTTAGTTTTTGGCCTAGGGTATAAAGCTTAGAGCTTAGGGGTTTGGGATTAGGGCTTTTGCCATAGCACTTAGGGCTTTTTCCATAGAGCTTAGAGCTTAGGGCTTAAAGCTTAGGATTTAGGGCTATAAACATTTGGCTTAGGGCTTATGACTTAAAGACTTTAATCTTTAGGCTTAGGGCTAAGGGCTTGGGGCTAGAGCAGAGGCTTAAGGCATAGTACATTAGGCTTTGGACTTTGGGCTTAGTGTTTACGACTTAGGACAAAGAACTCACGGATTAGTGCTTTAGGTTTTAGACTTTGGGCTCAAAGTTAAGAGCTTTGGGCTAAAGGCATTTTGTTTTGGGCTTAGGACTTTAGGCTTAATGCTTTGCTTAGGGTATAAGTCTTATAGCTTAGGGCTTTGTGTTTAGCGCTTAGGGCTTAGGGTATGAGGCTTAGAGCTTAGGGCTTTAAGATTAAGGCATTGGCCTTAGCGTTTAGGGCTTAGAGCATTGTGACTAGGGCTTAGGGCTTCAGGATTTAGGCTTACGCCTTAGGGCTAAGGCTAGGGCTTAGAGCTAAAGACTTAAGGCTAAAGGCATAGCCCTTTAAGCTTCGGGCTTTAGGCTTTGAGTTTAGATCTTAGGGCAAAGAACTTAGGGCTCAACCTTAGGGCATAGGGCATAGGGCTCTAAGCTTTGGATTTTGGCTTAGGGCTTAGGACATAAGGCTTTCGGCTTAAGGCTTTAGGCTTGGGGCTTATGGCTTAAGGCTTTGGCCTTTGGAATTAAGTTTTAGTGCTTTGGGATTAGGTCTTCAGGGTTAGGGCTTGGAGATTAGAGTTTAGAGATTTTAGCTAAGGTCTTAGAGCTTTTGTTTATGGTTTAGGTGTTTTGGCTTTAAACATAAGGGCAAATGGCTTAGGCTTAGGACTTAAGGCAAAGGCTTAAGGCTTTGGGGCAATTGTTGAGTGCTTTGGGCTTAGGGCTTAGGGCTTAGGGCTTAAAGCTTAAGGATTAGGGCTTCATGCTTTGGGCTTTACGCTGAGAGTGTAGGGCTTATATCCTTAGGGCTTAGGGCTTAGGGTATAAGGATTAGGGCTTAGGGATTTGGGTTTAGGGCTTTAGCCTTAGCGCTAAGGGCTTAATGCTGAGGGCTTAACGCTTATGGTATATGGCTTCTAGATAAAGGTTTTGTTATTAGGGCTATGGGCTTAGGTGACATGCCATGGGATGCCTTGCATGGAGCCACACCTCAAGAAGCAATCACCCGAGCTCGAGCCAAGGAGTTTTCTAATAAATTTTTCTTTTTTGTAGGAAATGTTAATGCAAAATTACTATGGAGGAACCAACCCCGAATGACGTGTAGCAAACAAAGCATCTTGTCACTTGGGAAGTCTTGAAAAAGGAGGTCGAGCCTCGGAAGAAAAGGCAATGCCAAAGCAAGGGAGGAAGAAAACCCGGGTACATGCCGGGTCTAGGTCGGCCCCATGGAGCATGGTGCAAACCAGACCGGCCCTCCCTTTTTCTAAGTTTTATTCATTTCCTTTTTAAATTTACAAATACAATTATTTAGAGTTTTGTGGGTTTTGCATGGGTTTGGTGTGGGTTTCCATGGGTTTGGAGTGGGTTTTAGCTTTTGGCATGAGTTTGTATTTTCGGAAGTTTTGGTTGGTAGCCAATAAAAGGGGAACCAAATTCGGGGACCACTTCCCCTTGGTTTCCCCCAAATCAGGTATATGTTGGTTGGTCCTTTCCCACCTTTCTTTTTGTGCCACACCAAATTGGGTAAGCACTTGTATACCATCCGATTAGGGCTATCTTTCTCTCATGTGAAGAGGATTAAAACTTCCTCTTCACCAAACCCATGCAAAACTCGGCTCTTCGGTGGGTAATATCTGGCGACATCCAAGAGGTTCTCAAAGGTTTTGGCTTCCCTTCCGAGCTAGGGTAAGCTAGGCCATGCTACACATATTCAACAACTCTCTCGTGGTCTTAGGGTAAGCGTGTAATCCTCATTAGCTCATCTCCACATCCGGTGACTTTACATTTTCCGACCAACCCCCAATTCTTCTACGATAACCATCCTTTTGGCACCCGATATTCCCCTCTGCACAACTTCCGATTTCCCAAAGATTTTACCCTCATTTTTTTGGAGGTTAAGCTTTTCTCTCATCCACAAACATCCCCTCCAAATCTCGGTTGCAAACTCCATACGCAACCCAAGAACTCCTTTTCTTAATATCACTTATTTCCGACAATTTCTTCCCTCCTTTTCCACCCAAAGCCCCTTTTATTCCTCTTCCCACTCTTGAAGCTTTTCATTTGGTATCCGAGCCATTCATCCCTTCCCACCCTTCCATTTTTCTAGTATTTTGGCTATCTTGTGGAGTTAAAGCATGAGGACTCGAAGTGGAGCAAACCACAAACCAAACCAAGACCATATTCCACCACAAAATCCACCTCCAGTGACCCCTAATCCAGAAGTTCTGAAGTCAAGCATACAAGTACAACTCGATGAGATCCATAAAAAATTTGAGATGGTTTTCCAAAGGATGGAGGTAGCTTTCCCTCCAACGAGGCCCCCTCCAACCCCTGCTCCAAGGTAACCATTCCACCAACGACACAAAACAACCGAGGACTCCGATGAAGAGTTTTGTTACAATGACCAACCAACCCGTGACGATGAAATGAGGAATATCAAGGTAACCATTCCACCCTTTAATTTTTCATGCAATGGTGATGCATTCCTTGATTGGGTTAAAAAGGTAAATAAAGTATTTGATTGCTATAACTATTCGAAACGGTTGAAGTTACAATTAGTTTCTTTGGAGTTAACCGGGTATGCTAGCTTATGGTTGGATAGTTTGAAGGCCCAAAAGAGGTGTGATGGTGAGAATGATATTCCTACTTGGAGGGCCATGAAACTCTTCATGAGAAAGAGGTTTGTGCCGAGCCACTACAAGCAAGAACTCTTCCTCCAACTCCAATCATTGAAACAAGGAAGTTTTTTGGTGGATGAATATTTGACCGAATTTGAAACACTTAGGATTTGGTGTGATTTAGATGAACCCGAGGAGCAAATCATTGCAAGATTTTTGCGGGGTTTAAACAAAGAGATTGGAGATATAGTGGAACTACAACCTATTGATACCATGGATGAAATCATTCAACTTTCCATGAAAACTGAGAGGCAAGTGAAGAGAAAAGGAAAGGGGGTGGCTAACTGATTTGCTACCAAGACCACCCCTCCATACAAGCCCTTTTCTAAGGCCGAGGAGAAACCCCCTTTTGTGAAGCCTTGGTCCCAAAAGAAAGAAGGCGAGGGGAAGCCTAATGATGATAGCAATCGGCCTCGACCAAGGGAGATTAAATGTTTCAAATGTCTTGGCTTAGGCCATATTGCCTCTCAATGTCCAAACAATAGAGTCATGATTCTTAGGGAGGACACCAATGAAGTGGTAAGCGAGGATGAAGTGTTGGAAGGTGCTCGAGAGGAGCAAGAACCCGAGGAAGAGATTTTCCCATGCTCAAGAGGGACCCCTTTTGATGGTGATCCAAAGAGCTCTATCCTCCCAAATCTGAAGTGAAGATTTCCAAAGGGAGAACATATTCCATGGTAGATTCCTTATTCATGGGAAGGTATGCTCTCTTATCATAGATGGTGGGAGTTGTATGAATGTAGCATCTCAGGATATTTTGGAAAAATTGGGGCTCGAGACTACGACGCATCTGAACCCTTACAAGTTAAGATGGTTGAACGATAAAGAAGACATCAAGGTGACTAAACAAGTTAACTTGGAATTTTCAATTGGTGGATACAAAGATAAAGTGCTTTGTGATGTGGTGTCAATGAGTGCAAGCCAAATTTTGTTAGGAAGGTCGTGGCAATATGATAGGCAGGTTCTTCATGACGGGTACACCAATCACTACTCCTTCAAGTTTCAAGGGAGAGCAATCAAGCTAGCTTCCCTTGGCCCGGATCAAATTGCTAAAGATGAGACCGCAAGGAAGGAAGGTATGACTAAATCTAATTTTTTTCATATCTAAGAAAGAATTATTGAAGTTTATTTTGGAAGGAGGGCTGATTGTGATGCTAATGTTCCGAGAGAGGATGAAGGAAATTGAATTGGTTCCTAAGGAGGTCCTAACACTTCTAGAGGAGTTCCAAGACATTTTTCCCAAAGAGTTGCCATAAGGGTTGCCACCCCTTAGAGGCATAGAGCACCAAATTGATCTACAACCAAGAGTGGTGCTTCCTAATTGGCCATCTTATAGGTTGAATCCCGAGGAAGCCAAAGAGCTTCAAAGGCAAGTGCAAGAGCTCCTAGACAAAGGGTATATTCGGGAATCATTTAGTCCTTGTGTCGTATCAGCCCTTTTGGTCCCAAAGAAGGATGGTAGCTTCCGGATGTGCGTGAATAGTCGAGCCATCAATCAAATAACAATCAAGTACCGGTTCCCGATTCCTAGGCTTGAAGACATGTTGGATGAGCTTAGAGGAGCAACTTATTTCTCCAAGGTTGACTTAAAGAGCGGTTATCATCAAATCCGGATGAAGGAGGGGGACGAATGGAAGACGGCTTTCAAGACCAAGTATAGTCTTTTGACTGGTTTGTAATGCTTTTTGCGCTATGTAATGGCCCTAGCACGTTTATGATACTCATGCATTTAGTGCTTAAAGATTTCTTGGGAAAATTTATAGTGGTTTATTTTTGTTATATCTTGCTATATAGTGCAGATTTTCATACTCATCTTGGACATCTTAAATTGGTATTTGAAACTCTCTGTGCTACTAGATTGTTTGGTAATTTGAAGAAGTGTTTTTTTGTGCAAGAACAGATCGATTTCTTAGGGTTCATTATTATTAAGGATGGTATGGAAGTAGATGATGTTAAGATTGAAGCAATTCGGGAATGGCCAACTCCTAAGAGTGTTTTGGATGTAAGGATTTTCCATGGGCTTGCTTCTTTTTATCGGAGGTTCATTCAGGGGTTTAGTTCCATTGTGGCCCCCTTGACCGATTGCACCAAGAAGGGGAGAGAGTTTGTTTGGACCTCGACTTGTCAAGAAAGCTTTGAGTTAATCAAGCTCAAGCTTTGTGAAGCACCGGTGTTCATGCTTCCCGATTTCCTCAAGGTTTTTGAGGTGGTGTGTGATGCCTCCAGAATGGGAATTGGCGTGGTTCTTATGCAAGAAGGGAGATCCCTAGCCTATTTTAGTGAGAAGCTTAAGGGTGCTACCCTGAATTACTCAACGTATGACAAGGAATTCTATGCGGTTATTCGAGCCTTGGAAGTTTGGCAACACTATCTTTTATCCAAGGAGTTTATCATCCATACCGATCATCAAGCTCTCAAACATATTAAGAGCCAAGGAAAATTGAATAGAAGACATGCTAAATGGGTGGAGTTCATTGAAAGGTACCCGTATGTCATCAATTATAAGAAGGGAGAAAGCAATGTGGTTGCCGATGCTCTTTCAAGGAGGTTTGTTCTCCTAACCGAGCTTACTACTAACTTCTTTGGTTTTGATTGGATCAAGGAAGCTTATAAGGGAGACCAAGGCTTTGGCCATTTGTATGATTTGAGCTTGAAGAAGGTTGATTGTGGCTATCACCTCATTGATGCCTACTTGTTCAAAGGGGGGAAACTTTGCATTCCTTGAGGGGGAATCCGAGAGTCCCTAATCAAGGAAGCACATGAAGGTGGCTTGGCAAGTCATTTCAGGGAGAAGAAGACTTTGGAGGCCCTAAAGGAAAACTTCTTTTGGCCACACCTCTTTCGGGATGTGCATAAGGTTATTGATAGGTGCATCATTTGCAAAAAGGCCAAGAGTAGGGTGTTACCCCAAGGATTATATATGCCCTTACCCCTTCTTAATCACCCTTAAGTAGAATTAAGTATGGACTTTGTCCTCGGTCTCCCTCGGACTTGTATGGCCAAGGACTCAATTATGGTGGTGGTTGACCGGTTCTCCAAAATGGCTCATTTGCTAGTTTGTTCCAAGACAAATGAAGCTAGTCATGTGGCCGAGTTGTTCTTCAAGGAGGTGGTACGTTTGCATGGTGTTCTGAGGTCCATAGTCTCGGATAGGGACACAAAGTTTTTGAGTGCTTTTTGGAATACCTTATGGAAGAGGGTGGGAACCAAGCTCCTTTTTAGCAATTCTTTTCATCCCCAAACCGATGGGAAAACCGAGGTGGTTAACCAAACTTTGGGAGGCTTGTTAAGGAGCATATTTAGCAAGAAGCTTGTGGATTGGAACATTAAACTCCCCTATATAGAGTTTTCTTATAATTGGAGTGTGCATAGCGCCACTCAAATGAGTCCTTTCGAGGTATTGGCCCCTCTTGACTAGGTGCCTATATTCTCTGAGGAAGTTCTCAATCTGAACGGGGCCAAGAAGGCCGAACTAGTGAAAGCTATGAATAAGAAGGTGAGCAAGGCAATCAAAAAGGCGACTAAATCTTATGCAAATTATGCTAACCGAGTGAGGAAAGCAACCAATTTCAAGGAGGGAGACTTGGTATAGCTATATTTAAGGAAGGAGAGGTTTCTGAAGCAAAAAGGCTCCAAGCTAGCACCTAGAGCCGATGTACCTTTCAAGATTTTAGAGAAGGTTAATGCCATTGCCTACAAGCTAGAGCTACCTTGGGAGTATGGAGTTTCGGCCACCTTCAATGTGAAAGACCTTTCTCCTTATGTTGGGGATGACGTGGAGGAACGAGAGGAGGGAGACTCACCCTTGGATCTGGGGAAATATCCTCAAATACCTCGGGAGGATGACATGCCACGGGAACCCTTGCATGGAGCCACACCTCAAGGAGCAATCACCCGAGCTCGAGCCAAGGATTTTTCTAATCAATTTGCCTTTTTTGTAGGAAAGATTGAATGCGAAATAACTATGGAGGAACCAACCTTGAAAAACTTGGAGCAGCCAAAACATCTTCTCACTTGGGAAGTCTTGGAAAAGGAGGTCGAGATCGAGGCACCTTCGTGCTTGGAAAACCTCGGAAGAAAATGCAAAGTCGAGGCAAGGGAGGAAGCCGGGTCTAGGTTTGGCATAGGTTGGGCCTCATGGAGCATGGTGCCAACCAGACCAGCCTTCCCTTTTCTAGCTTTATTTATTTCCTTTAAAATTTGCAAAAACAATTATTTAGGGTTTGTGGGTTTTTCATGGGTTTGGTGTGGGTTTCCATGGGTTTGGAGTGGGTTTTAGCTTTTGGCATGAGTTTGTAATTTTTGGAATTTTGGTTGGCAGCCGATGGAAGGGGAAGCAAATTTGGGTACCACTTCCCCTTGGTCTCCCCCAAATCGAGTATATTTTTGGTGGTCCTTTCCCACCCGAAATCGGGTAAGCACTTGTGTTCCATCCGATTAAGGCTCTCTTCTCTCATGTGAAGGAGATTAAAACTCCCTTCCCAGTGAACTTTGTTGGCTTTAAAAGTGTTTTTAAAGCAATCAATTGTTTTTATGATAACTATGTGACACGCTCCAGAGGTGCGGAGGTGCCAGAAATAAGAGTGAAGATTGCAATCTGCCCGGAAGAACAGGGGAGTGCAACGCTTATTTCTCCAAGCACGTGCGGAACATTAAAATACAAGAAAACACTTTCAGATGCACAAGCAGACAAACAGGAAGAAAAAAAATGTAGCGGTGATGGGGAACTTCTACACAACTTCCAANAACTCAGCCAACTTAAACTTAAGGGCGTGGACTAAGTTTTGACCCGATTTGCAGCTTACAAGCACGTGCGGAACATTAAAATACAAGAAAACACTTTCAGATGCACAAGCAGACAAACAGGAAGAAAAAAAATGTAGCGGTGATGGGGAACTTCTACACAACTTCCAATGCAGGGACTCTGGGATCGTGAAAATAGGCAGACAACAACTTTAATCAAAGGGGAAGACAATGCAAGTGGTTTTATAGAAAGCACACAGGTAGGCTAAGAGTTATCCTGAATAGAAAATTAATGGGCATAATTGCCCAATTTTAGGAACTCGGGCAGGAAACAGTGGGAAAACACAAGTATAACTTTTAAAGGGAGGTGACTATGGCTAAACGGAATGAACCATTGATTCAGGCCATGAAAGTGGGACTCACTGTTAGAAATTTGGAGACTTTGCTCACAGGAAACAAAAATGGCACGGAATGGACGGTTGGAGTTCAAAGTCCACTCGGGAAAGTTCAAAACAGCAAACAACTCAACTAGCACAAACAAATGTAAACGCAAGTGGAAGATAGGCTATGGGGGTTCCAAACTCGCCTTTGATCCTAAAAAGTGAGGAAGGGAGGTTGAAATATGGTTTAATGACCCTAGCAAGATCATCAACACCAAGACAAGAGAAGGTTGAGGATATTACTCACCAAAACCTTGAATTGCCGTGAGAAAGGAATGGAGATTGAGAGCACTTGGCTTCTGCAAATTTCTTCTATTCTTTTCTACCTCTAAAAGACGTGGGAGAGGGGTTTTGATACCCACTCACCGATTACATCGAGAAAGAAAAAACAAAAAGAAAAGAAAAATAGGACTAATGAGTGTTTAGTAGGTGTTAGGTGGGATTGGGGCC
>QAOC01044606.1:0-49841 GCA_003255005.1 Begonia fuchsioides
AATTTTGGAATCAAATTTGGATCATATTAATTATTTGGAAGATTTTAGTTAAGATCTAATTTTATAAAATCCAACCAATCGGAATAAAATCTATTTTTTTATCAAAATTTGACATGAACCCACGGGTCACACTCCAACTTGCGATATAGTATTAAGTCGAGGGATGAGACAGTTCTGGTCAAGTTCTGGGATGATTCGGAAGAGCCTCATCTCTACTATTCTCAACGAAAATTAAATTATAATTGTACCGTTCAATGAAATCAAACGAATGAGGTGATTAGGATGAAGAACAACAAACTGTCTTTTTGAGGAAAAGGGGTATTCTCTTTTTTCTTGGTGAAGAATGGTTACTTATAAGCCCGCACGAACATAGCTCAGTTGGTACAAAGATGGTAGATTTGAAACGAGAGCCAAGATTCGAAGTCTGGTAGTTGCAGTGTGGGAGTTTAATCTTCCAATGTGAGGTTGCTCTTTCTAGACGATAGGTAAACCTCTCATCGTTAGGCCGTTGAGTCACTGTGATTAACCTCTTCACATGGTATCGGGGCGGGGTGTAGAGACTCTGGGGCGAGTTTGGAATTACAATGGTTACTTATAGACGAAATAGGGGCACTAAGTCCAAAAAAAAAACCAAATAAGCAATTTGTAAAAACAAATAAAAGAAACATGCTCGAGTCTACGTTTATTCAGATAATATTTTCAAAATAATAAAATGAGAAGATTTATCTCTAATCAAATATAAAATTAATTCCCAAACAACTTCAATGTCTCCATGAATTTTGGATGACTTAAGAACAATACCCTTAAAAAAGAAAGGATTTTGGCTGTGATGTCTTTAGAAATCAGTCTTTTACTCTCGGCTCGATCCTTCATAGGACTTCCAACTCAATATCCGACAATCACTGACAAAGACATAAAATCTCTCGGTGTTGTCACAAAATAGGGGATTGATTTCACTAAAACCGAAGATGAGATTTCACAATTGCGAGTTCTTCAACAAATCGAACTGAAATTGGCCGACCAGGTGGAGATAGTGAGAAGGAAGGTTGCTGAGTTCAAAATGTCGAAGTGATGACATATTCAAACACTGTCTAACAACAAGCAGTCTAAACCAGTTTCGTCCGATTCAATAATCACAGAAGAAATATCGGAAACGTAAAGGAGGTAAAGCGTGATTCGGAAATTGTACAATCAATAAATCATACGACCAATTGCACATGATTCCCATGTAAAACCCAGTTTTCTTATTCAGATTCTTCCCTATTTTGTTATCCTAAACTTTGTACCTGGGAAATGTGTTTCCTATTTCCTACCTCTTTCCACTGTCTCATCGTCCGGGACTTTCATTTGCTTGTCTCCTCCTCCGCCTCCTCCCTGAACGTCCTAGTATCACCCGGCCATGGTCAGGAAGGCGGGTCACCAGTGACAATCCATCGCTATCACTTTCAATATCTGCATCAATAGAATTAAACCCAGGAATCGGAATTGAGCTAGGGATACCGATTGCATTATCGTCTGGACCATTCGAGAAGATTCTGTCAGGCTGCCTTTCCCGCCTACCCTGGCCATTGTTCCCGGAACCAAATGCATGCAAAAGCAGAAAGACGTTCACCAAATTACTATCAAACCCAGCCTCCAAACCCCGGTTCATGTCAGAAACGTCTCCAGTGATGCCTCCCTCACTATCTGTATCGAACCGATAATTATTCCCTTCGATTACATAATCTCCTAAAACCATGGCTCCGGGCATTGTTGATCTTATTGTGCTCATCACATCATCTTGATCACGTTCACGTTCAAGCCTTCGCCACTTCTGTTCGAGGACTGGATCCACTTCTTGAGGCCTTGCAGAGGGGTGATCAACCCTCACATGTTTCCTCAGCTCCTTGTAATTTCCGACAAAAGGGCAGCAGTCCTGAATGCAACTTCTCTTTTTTGCATTCAGATAAGCTCTCGCAGGTTCAACCACGGTCCATCCTTTTACCTGGCCCCTGCAAAGGGGGCAGGTAAGTTCCATTGCTTCATGCTTTTCCCCAGCCCAACTAGACCCTTGGATTTCATTTGGAATTTCAACTGAATCATTAGGAGGGGGTACCTGGCTGGATGAGCTCATTTTAGTGTAGGCTTTTTTGTATTGGTCAAGGCAGTTGGCATAACGAAAGCTCGTCCCACACATGTAGGGACGGCAACCTTTATCGTGAGATGAACAAAGTAGAAGAACTGCATTATGTGGAAACTCCATGCATACAGAGCAGGTAGCATCTTTCCAGTCCTTGCCATCCACTGCGTCTATGGATTTCTTCTGGCCAAAGTCTCCTGATATATGTCTACAGGGTAAGAAATATGGTGCTGATCTCAACAGCCCAATCCTGCGTTGTCCCCTACTTCCTTTTGCCATTTCAAGCTTGTCCTAAAAGAATATTGCAAGTTTTTATTGTCAGTAAACTCCTGGACTTCGATTATTAAATCTTTGGAAAGATAACAAGTAATAATGGCTTATCACACCACAAATATCTATATTTTACAAGTTAACCAAAAAGAAAGCCTCATGCGCACCTCAGATGCAGTTTCAACAAGACACTCATTTATAACAGTGTCGCACAGCAAGAATAGGCTAACAGTAGCAACCTTATACTAAACAAAAAATAAAGTACATTCAATGTTTTTCTCGATTAAACATTCAACCGAAATTCTCGAACGAATTATTTTTCTTATTAAGAGAAAGCAAGGTCAACCAAGGGGTCTAAGTATTTGGCAATCTCATAGATCATTCTTTTTAAACATCAAAACCAATTACTCGCAGTCGCACCGTGGAAATATGTTGGGGCAATTAAGATTATGAAGCAAGAAAGTTTTAGAGTAGAGAGAGTTCAAAGATCCAAATCAGACTGAAACAAAGAACGAACAGGAAAAGGTAAAAGGAGCAACGGCGACAACATAGATTGATAGCAAATAGTAACAACATATAACTAAAGGGAAAACAAAGAGAAGGATTCTATCACATCCTCAGTTCGTAAACAGTTCACAAGAAAAACCATTCCCACAATGAATCAGACTAAAACCATTTATGCATAACACCTTGTGAACTTTATAATCCTTCATTTGATTGCCCATGTTTAAATTTGGTTTCTATTAAAATGTTACAAGCAAGAGCATGTTAAAGCTACTCTACTCGTGATGATGAACTATGCTTGAATTTGTTCTCTGCCTCAAGGTAAAAATAGATTTCAATTGATAAAATTGAAGTAAAAATATCATCTTTAAAGGGTGATGATATCAGAAGTCACCGAACATTAACTGATTCAGATCGCCTTAGTATTATTATGTGTTTATTTTTCCAATGCAACTGAAAGAAATTCAACAAGAAAAAGGGTGATGGAACAATTATCCATTACAGATAAATACTGCAAAATATAATGATGAAAAGATAAATGAAGGACAAAACAACTCTACAAATATAATTATAGAGCATAATAGAGTTCATTTCTTTACAGAATTGAGATCAAACAGCAACACCATGGAGGGCCAATGAAACTCGTAAAAAAATTTAAATTACTTCTTGAGAAAAGGTCATATAACTGCAAATACGCAATATTACGATAAAAAAGATGGATCTCCCAATTATATGAAAATGATTCTGAAGTCATATATGTATAGATGATTTGTATTCATACAACCACGGAGCGGGAGGCTTAAATCATGAACATCAGTACTTTTTAGATTTCAAAAAGCATCCCAGAACTGTACATGATGCAGATAATGCGATAGCAGAAATAGAAAAGACCAAGGTAAGACAAAAAAAATACAAGCAATTTGAAGCTATACATAGAAAATAGAGAAAAAGAAGCAATGATTTCAAAATCAATAACAAACATCAATTTCTGAATCCTAGCAAAGAACAAGAAATTACATTACAGCCGATGAAATTATTTAAAGGTAATCCTCCAACAAAAAAAAATATCAAACTAAAACTTTTTTTGGATAGAAGAAAGTATCTGCAATTTAATACTGTAACATGGAACACTCACCGGACTCACAATTTGATTAAATCTCGATCAAAGAAGGAGCAAATTCCTTTCTTCAAAATCAAATAAAAGCTAAATCAATTGGGTACCCGAAAAAGAACATTAGCTGCGTAGGCTTGAAACAAAGAAAAAGAAAACGACCACTACTATTCCTAGGATCTGGCCATTAAAACGAGTAAATGACGAGAATCAGGAATTGAATGAGTGGAAGAAAAAGCTAGGGCTTTCTTACTGTAGCACGAAAGGAGGGCGAAGACAAAGGAATCGAACAAGGAAGGAGGGGAGTAAATGGCGGAGAGAGAGAAAGCTATCTCATCGTTTTCGTTTACACAAATCGGAGCTGTGCGGAGGTGGATTGAATTCCACGCTACTCTCGCCTTTGTTTCTGTCGCTCCTTCTCCCGAGATCGTTACGGATGCTTCACGCGCGAAGTCAGCGCGTTTATTCTGTCTGCAGTAAAGAGGGAGCAGCTTTCACGCAATGCAATGCAGCTTCTTACAATAAATAAATAAAGAAGAAAAGCCCGGCTAGGCCCATGGGCTTTTATCAAGCCCTTTTTCTGTTTTTCCTGTAAATGAATTTTTTTTAATAATTCTATGTATTATGCAGACTAAGAGCACATATGGTTCTAGTTTAATTTTATTTTAAAATAAATTAAAAATAAAATTCAAGATTTTAAATTATTTAAAAAATAATATATATATATATATATATATATATAACAATAAAATATATTTTTTATTAATTTTGGTCAGATTTTAAATAATTGAGCAAGTTTATAAATAATTTTAATTTATATCGGATTTTATTCGATTTGGGTCAGATTTTACTCGATTTTAGAACTTTTTGACCTACGGTTCCAATTCAAGTTTCCCAATTTTTTACTCCTAAAAACTAGCATCGGCCCATAAATCACGGTTTTTTTAAAAAATTATAACCAAGATCAGATTAAAATGGACGGTTCATACCCAGATTCGTTCACCCCTAATACAAAAGTGTTCATCGTCCGGATCTATCCGGATGTTTGAAAAACCAGATTGTATCGTCAAAATTATGGTTTCATATTTTTTACATAAGCACTGAAATATAATTCTCGAACATGAACAAAAAAACTATATATAGTCAATATTGGATAGTCAATAAGAGACCTAAATCAAGAACTACTTCAGTTTTCGTTAACTTAGATTACTCGATATTAATTGGGCATTATCGAAATAAAACACGGTCAACACATATTTAAGTAACAAACCTCTCGAGACACAAAGGAAAACCGAGATTCCTTCACGAACTTGAAGCTATGTCTCCGTTTCATATCGGTAATGCAGAAAATTGTGATTTTCGGCACTTTTGTTTATTCTTTCCTTAGTCACTCTCTCTTAGTTTCATTAAGCATAAATTAACTCTTGCGACACGTGTACTCGAACTCCCCCTCTACAATGAATTACAAAGATATACCGTAATATACTCAATCGCACACCGATAATACAATCCCTTAATGTTAGGGTACTCGAACTCCCATACAAATGTTTCTTTTTGAGGTTTCGATGAGAATCCGATCGGCTTGTTTGCGAACATTCTTCTTCAGCTCTTCTAATGAAGCCTTGAGTTGATCAAGTTGCGGTTTGTCGAGCTCGTCGACCGGGCTTTACCTTTCGATCTCCAATCGGCTCGTGACTCGGGGAGTTCGGCATTGAGTTCTCAAGCGTTGGCATTTTGGTGGGCTTCAATGAGCTGCAAAGTCCCAGAAGTCGACCGAGGGTTTTGGGTCAAGAATCTCTCGATGAGCGACTCAATGCACGGGTGGCCGAACGAGAAAACCTTCTTCCCGGGAGAAAACACTACGATCGCGATGTCGAGAAAGTCCGGACCGGTGCTTCGAGAAAGTCACTTGGAGATCACTCTCGTTCTGCATCTTCACCATCTCCACCTTCTGGCGTCCTTTGTTCTTCATCGCCATGGCTACCAAACCCTAATACAAAACCCTAATACCAAATATGGCAAAACAAGACCTCTCACCACCCAAAGAGAAAGAAATGGACGTGGAAGGAAGAGAGAGAGGGAATTTATAGTAAACTAACCAAAGAAACGTGGTAAGCCTCTTGAACGAAGCTATTAAGATACTTAGTTTTGTAGAATCAGGAACCTCTCTCCAAACAACCCACATGGTAACACATTTGTGTGTTTGACTGTATACATGATAAGGTTCATCTCCTACAAACTCGTGCTCGTGCTCGTGTGGTCTCAATTTTGGCCAAGAATACATAAATCTACTTTGACATTTGACGTCTCGAAATAATGTAAACATACCGAGTATATGATTATCTTTTATTTCGATCGTCGCATTGATGTATCGGATGATAAAATCTCGGTTACTAATCTGTGATTATATACCAAAACTACTGTATGGACACTAATCAATTAGGGAATTACTTATTGTATTTTCTCTTTACCAAATCAATTTGAATTTTCAACATATATCACCATTTTTTTTATTTCCTTTTTTTGTATTAAATCCTACCCGAGATTTACTTTGTATAATAATAATAAATCTTCTTTACACCTATTAATTGGTAGTACAAGTGTCGCTTATCGCATTTTCTAGAGTTTTCAAGCTGCGAATCACTTGATCATACAATCGTTCTTATGATTTTTTTTTTAATTTTTTATGANTTTTTTTGTGAAACATTGTTGGATTTTTAACGAATCATGATCTATTTGATTCATCCAAATCTAGATTGTACTTTTTCTCCATAAACAACAAAAGAGAAATATATTCTAAAGTTTAATTCTAAAAGACGTCACTAATTTTCCTATCACGTTTATCGACGAAAAGAAGATGTATGTTACCTTAATATTAAGTGATCGTGTTATGTTGGCTTGAGATTCAAAAGCTATACGGTAGTAAACTGATCTTCAATTGAGTATCACAGTGTTCCCATGTCGCGTCTCATGAAAGATGTACTAAGAACTTGTCTAAAGCTAGCCATGTTTTAGTTTGAGAATCCTCACCAACTCAACCTAAGGGTAAGAAGTTACAAGTCAGCAACTCATTCGGCAGTGGGCCGAAGTTAAAGCATAAGAATGGTACTGATGGAGCAAGAAAACCATAGGTTGACGCATCATCACATTGCGTACACATATAAATAACTAATTATATATTGAGTCAAACTTAGTTTGTTATTATGTTATGTGTCATATATTTGCTGCAATCATCCTCACACATAGATCATCATCTAGTCACAAAAATATCATTTGGACATCATTACATCAAATCCGTGTGCCAACATTTTGGGTCAAAATTTCAGGGAAACAAACATTGCATATCTTATTATCACTACTCAATGCGGCCAGTTCTAGAAAGAAAAAACAGCACAAACTGAGACAATTTGTGTCGAGAACTTGGCTCGCGGTTTGTGGCATGTCATATGTTCTAAGACAGTATGCCATGGTGTGGAGTGCAACATTTTAGGTTGCTAAATTTCACTTTTACTTTTTTAAATTAAATTAAAAATATTAATGTAGGGAACATTTATTGGTCATAAGTAAGTTGCGTGTGGATTTTTCCATTTTACCAATAAGGATGAAAAGCAACCAAAACATAAAGTAGTGCAAATTACATATAAGCTTATCCTAAAGTGGCCATTCGGTCTATTCCTCTACGTTTCTCTTCTTCTCTTAGGCTTGATTGGAGTTGGTTTCGGATCGAAGTTTCAAAAAATAATCTGCACTAAAGCTAGCACTACAACTACGAACCGTGCCAAAAACATGGAAAACGACCTGGTTACATAATGGGTATAGTAACGATCTTTATCGTTGATGTATGTCTCGAATCATTCATGAGTGAAGTTCGATGATGACTCATAAAGTCGAATTTTCTCTCGTTTTATGACCATCCTGACGTGTTTCGAGAGTATCCCATAATAAAACTGTGCAAACTGCGAAATAAAACGAATAATATTGTGTGTTTTTAAGGAAGGATAATTGGTTGAATGTTTCTTCGCTAATGTTGAAATCATTAATAATGGTGTTTCGATGAAACAAGGGACAGATAGTTTGTGGTCGGAACTCCAAAATCTCTAAAATAAGAAACGATGGATGCCTCGTTGACTGGAAGATCGAAATAGATGGCGTCCCCTGATTGGTTGGATTGCGTTTGAAGCCTGAAAGGCTGAAGCGACGTCTTGGATGAGTAGAGGTGAGTCAGCATCGACTGTTTAATCAGACTTTTTACACAACACCCAGCCTTTTGCCACGTGGATTCCTTTTTAATTTTCGGTTTGCGAGTCGAGTTAAGTTCGACTTTTGGGTTGGTTTAGTTTTGTCGGTCTAACTCAAAAACCAAACTGCATACCAAAACAAATTATTCTAATGATTTTTATTAATTAAAAAAGATTTATTTTTGTAAATAAATTTTTTTTTTATTAAAAAATGATTTTTTTTCTATTTTTAATCTTAAAAAAATATTTTTTAATAGTTAATTTAGGTTTGTTATCTTATCATATTTTCTTGTCATATCTTTTGATGTGTCATCGTGTAATTGAGTCACTTTAAATCATAATTAATTGTCTATATTTTTATTTATTAAATATATTTAAATTAATTCAATTACGTTGCGACACTTCAGAAGATATTACAAAAAAGATAACTCTAGATTTTAAATTGCAAAACAGACCCAAAATTTTTTGGATCGGTATAAAATTAAAGGTGCAAATTCAAGTCAATTTTCGAGCCTCACAAAAAAATCAAACCCAAACAAAACAGGTTAGGTCAAGCCGAAAATCAACCCAACCTGAATCATGCCACTCTTGGCCAGACAATAACCCTCCCATCCCTCTTCTTCTTCGTACACGCACATGAGAAGATACTCGAGAACCCTTTTCAATTTCCATGGCCAACACCCGTGAGAACAAACACGAACATGAATAACCAACATGAACTTTATATTATTTCACTATGAACTATGTAACGCGTTTAAGTAAGACACTCGTTACGCCCATTGATACATCATTTGCTTAGAAAGAATCACGCATATAATAAAAATGATGTCTTTCTTACGTTTTTAGAGAACGAGAATCGTTGTTATTGGGTTTGATACGTGACACCTAGAAATGAGGAAGCACTCTTTTTTATTCTTTTTTTTTAATTTATTTTTTTAAGTTATGATCTAAAATAATATCATGGGCAGAAGCGTCATTAGAACGAAAGTGTTAATTGCGTAAATAAGTTAAAAACGAAACCTTTTTCCAAAAGCAAGAGCCCTTAAAAACGCATACCCATCGTCCCCGATGTTCCCGAAGAAAGACGGGAAACGAAGCTCCCTCTCTCCTCTCCTTCGATCGAGGCAATTTTTCTCTCTCCCCTCTCGAATCTAGAGAGAGAAAGAGACAATGGGGATGAGGCAGAGGAGATTCGCGGTGCTTCTATGCGCGGAGGACTCGGAGTATGTGAAGAAGATGTACGGTGGGTACTACGGGGTGTTCGTCGGAATGCTCGCCGGAGAAGACGAAGAATGGGACGTCTATCGGGTGGTTTCCGGCGAATTTCCGGCGGAGGATAATTTGGGCTCCTACGATGGCTTTGTGATCACTGGGAGCTGTAACGACGCCGACGGAGACGACGTTTGGATCCGCGATCTCATGGATTTGTTGACCAAGTTGGACTGCATGAAGAAGAAAGTTCTCGGTATTTGCTTCGGTCACCAGGTCGGTTTTTCTTCTCCCTCTTCTTCTAGCCCTCTTCCGCCATTGATGGACTCGTGAGATGAGAATGCAAGCGTAACAGACGCGCCCGCGAAAGCCTCTTTCTCGCCTGACAACTGGAGAGAAATTCGGTGAGGTCGGCCTCCGCCCAGAAGTTTCAGTGGGCCTGGCCCCTCTCCCGTACAATTCTAGATTCTCCATAAGATTCGGAGCTAGAAATATGCATCATTCGGGGTGTGATTCAATAACATTTAAATAGGACGAATGTGATTCTACGCCCAAGATCTTCGCTGCTTTGTCTTCTACTTATCATCTTTTTCCCAAGAATCGAAGAGCTCATAGCCTGAAATAGGGTTGCTTCCGAAAATGATTATTTCTGTTTCTAATTTTAACCTTCAACCATATATTTAATCCTTACTTTTGATTGTTTTATTGGGAAATTCTGTTTTCGGAGTTGAATTAAACGACTGGATGAAATGTGGGTGAATCCAGTTGGATAAGATTTTCAATCTTCAATTTAGAGCGCATGTGACTATTTCTTTGGGTTCATTTTATTAGTGTGGCCTCGGTTTATGAACATGAGTTGTGTTCTTGGTTAGGACCACCCTGTCCGGTTACTGTCATTCTCTGTTTTCTTATTTTTGCTTGTTCATGGCTCTAACATCCTGCACATATGATCTCTACGTTTCAAGTGTCTCTTTTCTAGCAAAAAAGACAGCAAAAACGCCAGGCATTGAGCTTGACTCTTGGATCTTGTGGATGTGTTCAGATACTGAGTCGCGCACTGGGAGGTAGAACTGGGCGAGCCATCTCCGGGTGGGACATTGGGATCACAACCGTACACTTGGCGCCGTCATTGAAGCTCTTCTCGTCCCTCAAAATGCCATCTTCTCTCTCCGTGATCGAATGCCACAGAGACGAGGTCCTGGAGCTCCCAGCTGGGGCTGAGTTGATCGGATGGTCGAGCAAGACCGGGGTGGAAATGTTCAAGTACGGCGACCACATGATGGGAATCCAGGGCCACCCTGAATACACCAAGGACATTCTCCTCCACCTGATCGATCGCCTGGTCCAGCGCACCTACGTCACGGTACGTACTAATGACGCTTAGTTCAAGTGATCGAAGTGGACGTGCTTTGAGGATCCATTGGTTCTGTGCAGGTTGCTGCCGGGGAGGATTTCAAGGCCAGAATGGAAGAAGGCGACGCGGACAGGGAGGCGTGGAAGAAGATCTGTGTTGAGTTTCTTAAGGGTGGGTTGTGATCTTAGTACTGTTATTGTCCACGGAATTGTGATCCTACCCTGTGTTCGTAGCACTGATAATGTGTGAAATTAATGTTTCTTAAAGAACAATTGATCGAGAAAATGGATCGCTGTTAGGATAATTTGATCATAATATGTGATAAATGATCTTATTTTTTATTATTTCAAATATAAGAGATCCGAGAAAAGATATCTTTCGATTCGTCGAACACAAAATGAGGAATTACATGGAGCACCAAGTGTAGACCTACTAAATAAAAAAAGAGTGACATACTTTAAAAGTTTTGATTAACACTCAAAAATCAATCATAGTTTTATCGTGAAGCGAAAACCACACCTTAATCGAAAACCACACCTTAATCGAAGCCTCGGTGTTGGTAATTTGGAGTAAGACCACTTTTTACGGGTACTTCTCAAGCAGCAGACCTATTCAGGAATCTCTAGATCTACGCTTATTTTCAACTCCCCAAAGCATTTCGGCGCTTGGTTGCCTAGATATCCACCATGAGACTTTCCTCGTTTGGACCTTGCCCTTAACTTCTTAAGTCTATCGCAACTTCGAATATGTAATTCAAAGGAATCAAATAGAAAATGATACTCTAAATCATAGAATTATAGTGAAATATACGATCAACCAACATTTATCAAATACATGCACACATAATATCCTCGGATCACATGAACACTAATTTTTTATTCTATCACGCTCACATCACATTAACATATGCATAAAATTTTTAGGACAATTTATATCATTAACATATCCTAAGACAATTTCATTAAAATTTTGTTTAAAATCGTATTTAAAAGTAAATTTTGGGATACTGTAACTTTTGTTACAAATATCTGATTATCGTGATTCTGGTGTTTACTTGTTCTTTATGAAGTCTACTTTAACTTTGTAGAAGAGCAAAAATACAAATAAAGTCTCTAAGTATTACATTTTTAACTATTTCTGAAAATTGTCAAAATTCACACTGTTTTTCAGAACCCTAATATTTGATAGATATTCGAACACCTATAACATTTTCGTCTAATGTTTGATTCACGCGAGTCAAACCTCAAATTAATCATCTTGATGTCTACTAAAATTAAGCTATTCNTGTATATATAAATATTATTTGTCGCTTGAGTTTTTTAGGATAATCAAATGGTGTGCCTAGAGTTTATGTTTTAGCTAGCCATTCGAGCCTGCATTTACATTTCGGATTCGATTTCTCAAGTGCAAGTTAAGATCCTGTATTGAACATTGCTGATTGTCGAAGAATCACGTGCTTCGAAAGTCTTAGAATCATTGGATTTGTCTCGGTATTAAGCTCGAGAGACTCTTTCTGGAACAACGAGTAAACTCGCCCTATTTGAAGGTATGTGCCGGTAGAAAATCGAATTTGAGTCGATGATCAAGTGTTTCGGATCATTTGGACTTGGTCGACCGACCGCTCTTTCCGTCCCAAAAAAAATGACTCTTTCGATGACTTTTTTCGAGCAAAAACCAACCCAAATGACAGCTTTTCGATTCTATCAACAATTTTCGATCTTTAACGAGAGAGTTGCCAAAGATCAGCACAGACTAAACTCAAAAAACTTGCGACGAGAAATACAAACAGACCCGAAGTAGGCACGTTCTTCCAAGATTTATACTTCATACCCGGGATTTACTCTCTGTTGAACATCTTCATAACTTTCTAGCTCTTCCATGTCTTCCAGACTCCCCAGAAACAGAGGCAGTCTCTGATGCAACCTGACTGGCTGGAGTGAAAGGATTCTAGATTTACCATCCGACCCTCTACCCCCTGCTTGCTCGGCAAGGAAGCTCAGAGGGTTCGCTTCGTAAACGAGCCGTAAATGTTCTCTCGGGTTCATTGTCACGCCCCCGTATAGCAAAGTTCGATGAAAATCAGCCACTAAAGAGCAAATGTAACGAGCCGAGTATTTTTTCGGGTATCTTCCTTTCCCTTGTCTAATAGTGTCAATATACTTCCTCAATCCTTCAGGCCAGTCAAAGTATCTGGCGTCGTTTAGGGAATATATTTGACCTGAAAATTTCAAGAACGATCTGAACTTGAACATCCAATCCAGACAAGTTAAAAAGAAGAACTATGAAACTATGATTCTGAAGAGAGAATACCACGATGAGGAATTTTGAGACTTGGGTTCGTGAGAATGAAGTCTCCGGTCGAATGATCGAGCGTGAATGTATGCGTTCCGGAGCCAAAGCTCGTGCAAAGTATCGTAGCCGAGGAGTAGAGAACATACCCTGCAACCACTAGCTTGCTCCCACTTTGGAGTGAATTGAGCAAAGCCTTCTCTTCTTTGGGTAGATGATCGAGTTCGACAAGGCGCTTATAGACCCCGAAAATCGTCCCCGTCGGAATGGATGCGTCGATGTTTCGAGATCCATCGAGGGGATCCGTCACCACAATGAATTGACCATCATCGTTAATCCAAAGCGGGGCATCATCCTCTTCTGAAGCCATGACTGCAACCTTTCCAGAATTTTTCAGAGATGACAAGATTATTTCGTTCTGCAAAGAGAAGAAGAAAAAGCTCAACATTTTTAACGAAACTTACTATGAAGGTTCATCTACAACAACGCCTTGACTCATAATCCTCCGTTCTATAAACGTTAGATTCCAAAAGCGCCAGTGTTTCACTCCAAGAAGCTTATCCACCATGCTTTTTATCCCCAAATTCATTGGACAAAAACATGGACAGTTGATGACCTAATCTCAGATGGAACTTGGTTTTCTTCATCGCATCATTTTCAAGCCAAACCAAACCCAAAATCATCTAAAGCATTCACAAATATAGCAATTTGAGGCAATAAAAAGCAATCATACCGAGACAATATCAAGTGGTTTAGGTGCATCCCGATCAGCTCCACTGGAAGGTTCGCTGGGCCGATTTCCGAGGCCAAGATTGTAGGGCGAAGCCACAAGAGCGGCAATTTTCTTGCAAGCATACTGAATATGAGTCAGCAATATTACAAGATCATCACCCACATCGATTCCTCCTTTGCCAACAAATTCCATCAAAGTGCAGACGCCATTTTCGCCAGTTCCAGTTGCAGAAGCTCCGGCTTGAGATGCGGCAGAGGACCCACAAAGCAAAGCCATTTTTCGTGGCCTAAAATGCTCGGGAGACGCAAGAAATGAAGGGATTTGGGGAGGAATAGGGTGAAATCTTCTCGCGAAAAAGGGAGGGTTGAAGGGTGATCGGGTGATTGATTGCATATTATGATAAGGGTTGAGAGAGAGAGAGAGTCTTTCTGCCGTAGAATGCACGTGTGCAGGTCTTTATATCATTGAAAAAAGATTCTTTACATCATCCGGTATAACAGAAAGTTACTTCTATGAACAAAGACAGGAATAAGAGAAGCTTAAAAGGACTTGGTATTCATTAAAGGATCCAGTTGAGGTTCGAAATCCAGTCGATGTACCGATTAAGAACGTCAGAATACATTTGATACCGGGAAGTCATTTGGAATCCCCATTTGTCTTTAAGCTGTAAGCAGAGATTGAGTCCATGTCCGAGATCAACAAACCATCCCGATACCGAGAGAGGGATGGAGTGGAAGAAGCATCCTGGGCGGAGAAATGACTCGATCCGTAGAAGTGGCCAAAGTCTCCATGTTCGGGCTTCCCATCGCCCGATGTAAATGGATTCGGGAATATCTCGGTACCCACTCGTTGATTGATCCTACAAAGTAACTATTCGATATCGCAGCATTTTTTGCCTACAAAACAACGAAAACAATGTCAAATCGATTCCAGCATAACAACATCAATGCCGAATACGCTATCGATTCGGCTGCCAACCCGACAAAAATACGGCCAAATACAGAAATCAATCTAAGATAAGAGGATGAAGAAGAACCTCAATTGGCCGCATTGGCTCACTGAGTTCACCAACAGTAGCCGAGGGGTTGAAAACAATCTCTGCTCCATTCAAGCCGAATGCTAACCAATTCAAAGGATGGTGCCTTCCATAGCATACATTTACAGCGATCGTAGTCCGTCTCAAACACGGGATGCCGCGTGTTTCCTTCCATATAATATGTGCTTTCGCTGAAATCTCCGACTCGTGGTATGTGGTTCTATCATAAATTAATTCGATAATCAATGATCCAAGAACTTCATCTAGAGATTTGAAATAATTTCACATGACAATGGATCAAGGGATCTCAAACTCCAATCCGTCCAATTTCAAGAAGTTCATGACTACACATTGAGAAGAGAAAAAAAGAAAATTCATGGATAGATTTTCAAACTGGCGGTTGGCGCAGTACCTTTCAATGCTTTCCGACTATGTTTCCATGATTCCCGATTATGACAGCAGTATTCCATAATGTCTCTCCATGATTAACATCTCTCTCAAGAACTGGACTTATAATGACCATTTTGTATTTTATTGCAAATTCTCGGAGAAATCGTGTTGAATCCCCTTCAACAGGCTCTGCAAATTCACACCATCTCTTTTCTCTCGTACAAAATGCAAATGGCATCGTCCATGCTTCCTGCATACATGTTTGAAAGATAACTATTATATCTGCAAAAGAATTGCTATTTTTTTTGTATCAATTTAATTTTTCATGACAAATGCTTTCCTAAAGTTTTCTTGTTCTTGTTTTTTATTAGTTTTTCAAAAAAAAAGTTTAACCAAAAAATATAAAAGCAAATAGAAGAGAACAAAAGCAAAATGCCAGGATTTTTCCTTGTATCCAAAATGCAAATCTCTAGCCCCTTGGGCCCCACACTTTGGCTCGACAGTTTGTGAGGGAGTTAAATCACGGTGACTCAGCGGTCCAGAGATAAGAGGTTTTTACCTGATATCTCAAGAAACTACCCCAACATTGGGGGTAACAATTCTCATATTAGGACAGCGCAGACATCGAACCTAGGCTATTGTACTTAATCTACCATCTATGAGCTAACTGAGCTTTGCCAAGATTTTTCCTACTTGTAAGCAAAGTATGTTTACTCCTGAAGAACCAGCTGCATTGATAATAGGCTTCAATTTCTCAAAGATGGCCTTCTTTTGATCCAAAAACGAAGCAGTAGTAGGGAGAGCTATAGAATTCTGAATAAGACCAACTCTGACCACCCTCACTTCTCTCATTTCTTCCTTGTTCGCATGAAAGCTAAATGCCTGAAAGTGTTTAAAGATTATAACTTTATTTTACAAAAAAACAGCGAAGATAAAATACCGGTTTTCTTAAAGTCATCTTAGTTTCTTATATCACTATGACATCCTCGACATTTCAATCCAAGTGTTACCCAGGCAAGGTCAGCATAATTCTTCGTTTGCATTTTACATCAAATATTTTCTCCCATGAAATTAAATTATTTGTTTGGAGCTAAAATTTTCATCATACTTTTTTTTTTATCTCAGTTAAATCATCTTAGATTTGTAATTTATGAATCTTACACCAATAAATTGACCGCAACTTGATTATTCCCATCTCCATCATAAAAGAAATATATTATTCAAATATCTATAGTTTCTCCTCTTATACAATCTAAGTTTTCCTTCGCATGTCTTAATTAAATTCAAGAGAACCAGCTGTTTTTTTCTTACTTGTCCTTCCACTTTTTTTCTTCCTTGCTGATTTTAACAACTAAAATCAACATTTTCTTTCTAATTTGTCTAACTATAAAATGTTTTAAGTGGGACTATCATAATTACAAAAATATTGTTCAATGAACCTCTACAAAAAATATGTCCAACCTGGAGGTCAAAATCACTTTGTAAAGAGAGAGCTTTTGCAGATTCAGGCAGAGCAATGACTTGAAGAGCCTTTCCGCAGTTAAGCCCGAACAAAATGCGGCTAACTTCCTGCATAAAGGAAAATACGGTGCGGTATTACAAATTATAGAACTTAATAGAAGTTCATAATGACCAAAGGGCTATCTAGAATCTGTAAAAAGAACGCAAATTTGATGACCTGAGAACAATTATCTTTCTGAGTGATCCAAGTTTCTCAAAAATCAGGTAAAGACCTCACCCACAGACTAATGAAGCTGTACAAATCATACCAATACTTCTAAATTTTTTTTTTTTCAATCAAATTATTTTTCTCTTGCCGAGAACATGAAACCCAAGCTAGCAATTTGAGCTGATTGAACTACAAGCACCAAACTTCACAGCCGCTCCTGAGTAAAACCAAAAACCTAGTACTATAGAATACAAAGGAACAAATAAAAAAGATGGGTAAAACGCACTGTAGCCGGGATAAAGAAAAAATCCACAAGTTGACTCTAAACAGCCACGAAGAAATCAACAATTAGGTCTCAAATTCATCGATATAATATATGCAGGATCAGATGGAAGAGTCAAAGAGATGTGTTGACCTGGAAAACATGAGGCTTTAGATGTGCAGCAAGGAGATGGTTGAGTGAGTCGTACCCATAAATCGAGTTGTCGAACTTGGTTTGCTCTTCGTTCTCGAGGCTGTTCTCCATTTTCTTCTACCCTGGTTGGCTGGGAGACGAAAGGTTGTGTAATGAATTGTTTTAATTAATCACATATTAGTTAAATATATCGGGGTCTGGTCCAAATTGAAAAACTGAATCAAACCAAGTAATCGGAGGGGATTGGTTTTGATTTCAGAAGGCAGAGTGCAGGCACTGGTAGAAATGTAGATTGAAACATTTTAGCATATGGTTGTATGTAATATGTTGCAATTGCAAATTGTTCATAGATTCATCAAACAACAATGGAGGTCAAGATTAATAGTCTATTTACTCAGATTATCTTCTTCAGTTCCACCATTGATGCACTGCAACTCCATCGTCTCTGAGCTTTCCATACAGAGCTAAACACTCCCAGTAAGCCCTCTTCCCCTTCTTTTCCTTCCACCATTGATTTCTGCATTCTAGGAAAAGCTCATCCACGAGATGGATTGCTCTGTTCTTCACCATCTTCTCCACCACTTCTGCTTCTGCTTTCATTACAACGTATTCCGATGCCTCGACGTTCTTCTTCAACCAATCCCAAGCATCCTTTTCATTCGCATCCATGGTGACGACCATGAAGTTCTGACCCTGCTTTGGGTAACTCTCCTCGAACCATTTGACCATCGATTTTGTTTCTTCGGGCAAACCGACCCCAACGAAGATCCTCCGTTGATATTGTTGAAGGGAATCGCCGGTTAAGTCCGGGAGATACTTGATTTTCCTTGGTTCTTTCAAAGATGTCCTCGGCGGCTCGAGTAGAACTTCTTCAAGACCCTTCAAAGCTTCCTTCTTTGCCTCCAATGGCGTCTGGCAAAGTCTCCGAGAAGATGGAGAGTAGCGATCAGCTTGGCGTGTCTTTCTCATTCCAATAATCATGGAGCTATATTTTCTGAGATAAACAATTCTATAATTTGATAGCAAAGGCGATGAGCTTGCACTGGAAGGGTTGTTGCTTAATTGAACAGCAACAATGCCATCAACTTTCACAGCGAGATCAACAAAATTAGGATCCACAGAGCTGGAGACGAATATGAAATCATATGAATTGTGGCCGAGCGAGCATCTTTGCTCGAAATCTGAGGGCGCAGCCAATTCAAACTTCATGTTTTCTAGCAGTTTCGAGTCCTGGAACAGATCTTCCACGCCAGAATTCAAAATGAGAGCCTTCTGGCCTGTTTTAAGAAGGCACTGATCGAGGAAATCACGGAGGACAAAATCCAATTGTTCAGAAGGAATAAGATCAGATCCGTGATGAAATTCAGAGGCACTACTGGCCCTGATAATATTAAGAATGCAGGGCAACGTAATAATCACGATTGCAAAAAACAGTGACCGAGAAATTATCCGCAGAACTGGCCAATCGAGAAGCTTGATGACGCAGAGGGTTTCAGGCTTCAATCCAATCCTCCCATAATCGAGGAGTTTGATCTTGTTTTGGGTTTGGCTTTTGAACTTTTTACCACCCAAAGCCATGTTTAATCGTCAATTCCGGTCCAGATACGAGGGCAACTCGATAGCAAAACAGATTGATTCGGCGATTGGTTCAAATGATCTTGACGAGAGAACAAAAACAAGCAGCAGAAAACTCAAAAGAATTCTAGCGACTGCAAAACCTGGCAGCGGTGTGATTTCCACCCACGAGTGCTACACGATTGCTTCGAATTCTACACCAAAGGCGCATCAACAGCCTCATTCGCTCGACCTCCATGGTCGTCAATTCGCAGCAAATTGAAATCGACCCAGATGAGATGAATGGGATTTCGACCTTACCCAGATGAGATATCGCGATGCTTCATCTGGGATCGAATCACCATGGATGAGAGCGCAGGAGGAATGAATGCGAGCAAATGGGTTGGGAGTTGGGCGAGAGAGGAGGATCGTCCTACTCAAATATGTCTGGTTTGGCTTAAATTAGAACTCCAAACCCGTGTCAAGGCAGCGTTTTAGTGAATCTCACTCAACCATTCCCTTTTTTGAGCATCCGTGAAACTACATAAAAATCGTCGAACATTGCAAACACCAGAATTCACAGCTGATTATAGCCGGTCTACTCAGGGCCAACGGGCCAATTCACATGCATCCGTGAAACTAGATAAAAATCATCGAACATTGCATGTCTCGAGATGCAAGCGACACTCAATATGCATCTCAAGCGAGCCTTGATGTGACCATGAGATACTCGATGACTACACTTTTGTTTCTCGGTGGACCTTGACTAGAGACGCATCGTTATCGATTTCGGGTCGATCGTGTGAATATGATTTTTGATAGGGGTCTCACATCTTAGCCTATGCGACAATGAAAAGTTGCGCAATACCGATGTTGGATTCACAATCGATAATGTTTATGGAACTCCTCGATTCATAGAGACACTAAGACCTCTCTCTTGGCTCACTAGTGCCTGCACACTATTATACTCCTATGCACCACGACGTAGCTCGTTTAGGGTCGAGGCCCAAACCATACCTTCCTCTAAAAAGCAATCTGAAACATTGTCTAATTGACTAGAGTATACATCACTCGGTGGCGATGAGTCGCTCTTTTCTGATCTAGTAGTTAAGGAATTCTTTCAATTGGCAGAATCTTGTGCAACTATATCTCTTGTGTATAGATTGTATACATTGTTTGTCTCGGTGGCCCCTCGACGTCTTCTTGTTGTCGCAGTCGACTATGGCTATATAGTCAGACACCAAACCTAATTGCTTAACTTAAAATTCACAAAAAATAGATCATTTCCTCGTCAATTTCATAAACCTTTTTGACTCGTGAGTTAGTGTATGAATCTATTCACTTTAACAATTTTTCGTTGTATAAAACATTTAAAAATTTTCATTTGAGTAGAAGAAGATTTTCAATAATTTATCGACACTTGATATCATTCAAATTCTATCTTTAAATTAACATTTGATAAGCCAAGTCCCAAGCATCAAAATCACGATAGCAACGCGAGGACCTAATCCATCCCCTGAACCCCCGGCCATCGGTCATTTAGCCCACTCCCTACCCCTCGGCAGATTCTTTGCTCTCGCCCACCACTCTTTGGCCTACGCATAAACTATAGTGCGTGTGATTTATCCGTGGCACAAACGATAATCTTGTCAATTAGAACCCAACTTTATCGAGTAGAATAAAAAGTACAATTTTTACGGAAAATGGTCGGTGAAATCATACGGTGGCCTCGGCACCAGATTTGTGGTTCCCATTCTTCAAACGAAACTCGAAATCAGAGCCATAAACATGACCCATTTTGGCCCGTTTGGTCTCCAGGTATCTCTTATTTTCCTTGGTGATCGGAGACAGCAACGCCACCCGCCCTGAAATGGCCAAGCCATAGCCCTTGAGCCCCACGTACTTGGCCGGGTTGTTCGTCATCAACTTCATCGTCTGCACGCCCAGATCGCGCAATATCTGCGCTCCAATGCCGTATTCGCGCGAGTCCACGGGCAACCCTAGTTCCTCGTTGGCTTCCACGGTATCATGGCCCTCGTCTTGTAGATTATAAGCTCGTAGTTTATGGCCTAAGCCAATGCCTCTTCCTTCGTGTCCACGCAGATAAACAAGAACTCCTCGGCCTTCTTCCTCGATCTGCTGCATCGCGAGCCCTAGCTGGTTCCCACAATCGCACCTGGCTGATCCAAATATGTCGCCGGTCAAGCATTCCGAGTGAACCCTAACAAGAATATCTTGCCCATCCCCGATCTCACCCTACAGGAAGCCATGGAAATATGAGCTTAAGACGAGAAGATATGAGCTTTGTTCTTGGAGCTCTTACCTTAACCATGGCGATATGTTCAATCCCTTCTAAGATGGATCTGTAACAGTAAGACGTGAATTGTCCCCATATTGTGGGAATGCGAGCAGCGGAAGAACGTTCCACCAATTTGTCTCTCTTTCTTCTGTACCTGATCAGATCTTCGATGGAAATGATTTTGAGATTCTCTTGCTTTGCGAATTGGCGTAGCCGAGGTAGCCTGGCCATGGAACCATCTTCGTCCACTATCTCGCACAGCAATGCAGCCGGTCGGAGCCCGGCCAGCATGGCTAGGTCCGCTGAAGCTTCTGTGTGGCCAGCTCTTTTGAGAACCCCACCTTCCCTGTACTTGAGCGGGAAGATATGGCCTGGCCTGTTGAAATCTTCTGGTTTGGATTCTCCTGATGCAAGAGCCAGCACCGTTGCTGCCCTGTCGGAAGCTGAGACCCCAGTCGTCGTCCCAGTTTTCGCGTCCTGATCAGAAACACTCAGAAAAATGGACAAGAAATGGCGTGAAAAGTAGCTCCGATGGGATCGAATACGCACCACTGTGATCGTAAATGCAGTACGGAGTTTCTCTTCGTTGTCCTTTTGGGTCACCATTAATGGAAGCTCTAGCCTTTCCAGATCTTCTCCTTTCATGCTCACGCACACAATTCCAGTTCCATGCTTCACAGTAAAAGCCATGGCTTCAGGAGTCACTAATTCTGCCGCCATTATCAAATCTCCCTCGTTTTCTCTGTCCTCATCGTCCACGACCACAACCATCTGCTACATTCATCAAACTAACATGAAAACGCACTCCATAATATCAGTTAAAAATGGAAAATCGAAGAAGCTACAAACCTTGCCGAGGCGAATATCTTCGATGGCCTCGGGAATCGAGGAAAACCCTTTTGTCGGGCGATCAAAATCAAAGTCGTCATCGTCAATGAGGAAACCATTACTTCGAGGAGCAGATAAAGAATGTCCATCAATGGCTATCCTCGATCCAGCTAATCGATCACCAACGAGAAAGGCATTCAAGATTGCTTCATTTCCATCGGAATGGGTCAAAGCATTGCCTTCTCCAGGAACAAGCATCGCTCTTGTTCGACCACAGGAGACATTAACGCCCATCCACTTGAACCCGTGCACTGGTGCAGTCAGAGTATTCTTTCTGGCCGCGCTGCTACAGTAAGTCTTAGTTAAAAGCCAGAATGACAGAGACCAAAGAATAACCGACAAGATCCTCTCCCTTTTTATCACAAAAAACCCTCAAAACATGGCAGAAACCAATATGGTTTGCACCCAGACACGAAAACAGCGAAAAGGGGACATGAAAGAAGCTTACAAAGGACGAGAAAGCAAGGGAGCAAAAGGGGCGGCGGGGACGCTGATGGACGCCATGGATTCTTTGAGCTTCGGTCAAAACGGAACGCCTCTGAGTTTGAATGGTCGAGCCAAAACGAGGACCCCTTTAAAACGCGACGGAAGAAGCATGCAAATGGAGGAAAGAGGGAAGGAAAGAGCTGCATATTGAATATTATGACCCGCCCGTGACGTATGTTTCTCACCCAACCAATCAACGACTTTCATAGTTGTCTTCTTCATGCCATCCATATATAAAACCTCGAGGCTATGGCGGCTTTTGCAGAGGCATTGCCATCAGCCACAGATCACCTCGAATCCATCTCTTTCCATATTTGAAAATTAGTGATAAAAAATAAGAGCAAAAAGGCATCCAAAAGGGGGTGGCAGGGTCCATGCGTGGCTGCTCCCTCTTCCTCTCTTCTCCCACCAGCGTTTTGCCCATTCCCACCCCATATGCTACCCACAGGTTCCAAGAAACAAGATATATGTTCAAGAATTTAGAATCAATCTCCGTAAAGAGGTGTAATAATAACGTCTACTGGGCTTCATCTGGACTTAAGTTCTATAATTGAATGCTCATATATAACAGATGTAACTTGGGGCATGAATTCGGGAAAGCTTTCTCGGTGTAGTCCTTTGTCTCGAAAGTCTGAGTGTCGTCAAAGTTCCAACAAACATTTTGAAAACCCGAGAATCGAATTCTGTTCGAGTCTCGAGCCTCTTGTTCATGTGCACCATTTTCATTGATAGTCCTTTAATTCTCGAGAATTGAAGGCAGGGTGGAAAGTATTGTGCAAATAATTCACCGAATCATGGCCGTATGATCCGCATAAGATACATATGTTTATGAAAATGTTTGGGTTATTTGGATGCGAAAATCAAACCGAAACTGGCTGCAAATAGATGAAGAAATGAAAGAATGTGGAGAATATATAGTGTAAACATAAAATTGGAAAAAAAAGAACTGAACCAAACACCAAAAAACCAAGTCCAAAACTAAGCAAAAAAACCAAAACTCAAATAGAAAATGTAAACCAAACCAAAAAACCAAGAATCCACCAAAAGCCGACATCACTTAAATTGGGATCCAAGCTTGACAAGCTTGCAGCCAAGCTTGACAACCAGAAGAATTTACAGATAGAAGAGTTGCAGCCAAGCTTGACAACCATCTTCTCTCTTCTGTCTTTGGAGACCTTTTATACACAAGCTACTTTTCGATGACTCTTCACATTAACATTTCCATAAATCAACTACGGTTTCAATGTCGATTTGTGATATAGAACTCCAAACGTAACCGTTATAATTGACGTAAGAAAAAAAACGACAAACAAATGTTGCGTCAACATATATCAAGTTCCAGGAACCAAATTGTTTTTTAAAACCAACATTCCTAGTTCTAAGCATCATAGAAATTATAAAACGTGTCTTAGATAAACATTACCAGCTCCGGCCGACTATACACATTATTTTGCTCGTCTTCCAGCAAAGGATAAGCTGCCACAAGAGCATCCTGGGCTCCGATATAGAGCGAGTTGTAAATTTTCCAGTATACCTCTCTAACTTTCCGGGCGGGATGAAAGAGGCCCTGCAGACAATAATTGAGCACAACCGCAGCACCCAAGGCCACCCTCATGCCTTCTATGGCTTCCATGACAGCGTTAATGACATGCGGGGATGTCTCAAAAATGTTGGGCCAGACATAATTGAGCAAATGGACCAACGCATCCTCACACCCCAAACCAGCCACTCCCAAAGCCATGTGTTTCACCGCAGAGGCTGCAGTTTGGCGATGCACCAAATCTCTGTCCATTAGTGCATCCTCTAGCAATGGAGTCACTGCATAGATATAATCCTTTCCCATTTCTCCAATGTACTCGAACAGGAACGAAAGAGATTTCAAAACTCCATTTTGAACATTCAACTCTGGGACACGATACTCGTTCATCAGTGCTGGAAGAACTGTAAAGGGTGAACACGTTTCTGCCACAATAGCAATTGCCACAGTTGTGCAGACACGATTCTGCCTCTCCTGCACCTTCAGATTGTTCAGTAGAGTTGCCAGGACATCTTGAGGCCCGATTGCTTTGGCAATATAGCCGAAAGTGTTCACTGTAGCTCGACGAATGCCTTTCTTGTGAGCCTTCAGCATCTCAAGAAGCTCAAAGCAGATTCTCATCCACTCCTTTGCGGGAACAAACTCAGCACCACGATCAGCAATCCGACCAACAAGGTCGATACAGTTCTCTTGCACTTTCTCATGCCTATTCTTCAGAATTGGCGTTAATCTAGGAAGCAAATCCTTTATAGGTGGGGTCATCTTAGTCATACCAATAACATTCACAATTGCCTTCAGGGCGCCCAAAATAGATCCAAGAACCTCAGGATATTCTTCTCCTAAATACTCATATAAGACAACACCAAGATGACCCATCAATTGTTCTTCTTGGCACTGCCTCATAACAACTGCGATCCTTGAAATGAGATCAGCAGCCTGTTGTCTTACTTTTGCGCTCTTGTTATTCAGACGCCACTTTATGGTACCACAAATCTGAGGGAGGTAAGGCTTCACTTTCTGCCCAAGAGAATTCACAACAGCACCAAACCCATTGAGCATAACGTTAGCATCATCACTAGTTTGCTCTTGAAAGGCATATAGAATCCCATCAATGAGCAGCTCTTCTAACCGGGAATCAATATCAGATGCACCCAAGTTCGCAACAACCTTCTCAATTGTTTCCATGACCATTCTCCGATATGGTTCACTCTCATCCTTGAGATCCTCAACAATTCTTCCAACTATATCAGCCACACCAACTTTGTTTGCTATCTCAACAGTTGTCTCCACAAGCTGTTTATAGTTCCTTCTATCCAAAGCCATCCTCCTAACCCAAAAATTCTTAAAAAACTCGGGAAGTATATCATTCCTGATGTAATCAGCATCTACACCCTCAGTACTCACGCACTGCTTGACAACTTTCAAAACAATCTTTTTCATTTCTTCATCAGGTGACTGAAACTCACGAATTAGAACATGCATAACTTCCCTTGTATAATAACTAGCATAGACTGCATCCATCAAAGGGATAATAAATCCAATCGCCTTAAGAAATGCAGCCAAGACCTTACCACGATGTGATCTGATGCCCTTCCACAGGGGCTTCAATACTGTGTCAAAACTTTCAATACCATATGGGGCAGCAGCCTCTGCAAGTGCGGCGAGAGACAAAGCAGTGATTGTTCTCACTTTCTGGTTTTCATCATTGAGTCCATGTTCTATAATTTCCACAAGGAATCTTAGGTGGGGTAAAACAGCACAACCAATCAGAATAGCAATCTGCTGAACAATCTTGATTCCAGTATGACGGGCTTGCCATGACTTTTTACTCTGACAAACAGCCCTCAAAAAGGGAATAAGGGCAGGAATCCCAAGGGCAGATGCAACAACGCTGAATGCTCTTGCAGTAGTATTTCTCACATACTCATCAATGTTATCAATATCAGGACGCATTGCAGCTATCATGGTAGCCAGCCCAGCAGCTTTACTGAGATTGGAGATGATCTCCCTGCCTTCTACACGAGCATAATAATCTTCATCAATCAATAAAGGCTCAATCACAACAAGTATCTTGTGAACGTATGGTCGAACTAACTCATCCAATTTATAAAGCACCCTGTCGATGACCTTAACTAACAGATGCCTCTCTTGATCCTCCAATGTGGGTTGCATAAGTAATGGTAGGATGCGATTAAACAATGGACCTGCACCAAACTCACGAGCCTTGTCTGTCAGCTGCCTCAAAGCTGTCTTCCTCTGGGGAGGCGTACCATTTTTAACTTTGAGCAAGAGCTTCATAATCTTTCGTTCCTTCTGCTCCTCAGGTGACAATTCTTCCTCATCTTCTTCGTTCAATAATGCTCCAAAATACTGGTAATCCTCCGGCTTCATGAATGGTAAACCACCAGGCGCTTCTTTTGGCACATCAAACTGTTGTCCACGGTTTTCTTCAGGTATTGCATAAAGAGGTGTACCCAATGGAGTAGGCGTGGCAAGCAACTTCCTAGCTGGAGTTCTAATGGGCACGTAAGAGGCTGGCGGGTCCAAAATCTTATATCCATCTTGCGGAAACATAGCATCAAGCTCTTCATCAGTTAATGGGCGATTTCTCTCTTCAATATCTCTTTCCCACCTCATCAAATTATACTGCTCAGGAGTAAGTGGCCCACGCAAATTGATTGCCCCAGGAGTTGGTGTAGCAAGCTCAACCCCTCCAACAGGCGTTACACCAGGGGTATAAGCAGCAGCAGGGGTAGCTCCAGGCATTGGAGTGGCACTTCCCATTGTTGCAGGCGTCTCATCCCACCGTGACCTCTGCCTTTTCGGTGTCGGAGTAGCCATTCCTGCAAGCTTTGGAGTGGCATCCCATGTCATTCCAGCAGGGGTTGCACCAGGAGTAACACCACCACCACCCGGGGTTGCGTCCAAATCAGCCAATCGACCTGGCGTGGGAGTCTCGTCCCACCTGTTCCTCCTACCCACCCCTGGCGTGGCATCTCCGACTCTCCCCGGTGTCGCATCCCATCTTCCCGGTGTTGTATCCGGCAAATCCCAGTCGGAGGTTTTACTCTTTTTCGCACCACCATCATCCTGTGATTGATCCCACCTATTTCTCCTCTTTTGCGTAGCCACTGAGGCTGCATTTGAGTCCTTTGATTTGTCACCAGCCATCCTCGCAGCTTCCTCTTCCTCCTTCTTCTTGGCAATTAATCTCAACGTTTCCTCTTTTTCCCTCTTCAGGTGCTCCTCCTTCATCACATCCCCATATGTCCTGACAGATGGGTCAGGCGTCTTCTCCCCTGCAGCAAAAGCATCGTGCCTTTCAGGAGAAATCACCCGATTCAATCTCCTCCTACGGTAGTCGTCTTCTCGATCGATAATTCTTTGGGGCTTGTTAAATCCAATATCCGCATCATCATCTCCGCCCCTGGCAATCTCCTTCAAGAGCGATTTAGGGGCCGTGTAAGAGGCAAGTTTACGAGCAACTTCGTTGTCCAACCCTTCGAGGTTATCATCCTCCTCGTTAACGGCTATGGAGGTGACGTACCCCTCTCTATCGTTCGCACCGTAAAGGTCAGCGTCGAAGGTAACGGAAGTGAGAGAAGCCAGTTGCTGCTCCATCTTCTTCCGCTCTTCCTGGGCTTTAGCTATCTCCTCATCCATTTCAACGTCTTCACAAGGAACTTACTCCAAACCCTCCAATCTGAGGCAGTGACAGAAACAAAAGGAAAATGAAGCAAATTCAAAAGAAGATCGAAGCATTAAAAACAAGAAAGGAGCTCCAAAACAAACCTCTAATGCGTCGAGCGAGAAGGGGGAAATTAGGGCTGAACGGAGGAAGTAGAGTCGAGATGATGAGATTATCGTACCGTCCCCACTCTAGTCTAAGGAATTTGGCTTCAGCCGGGTCAGACCAAACCGGGTCAGACCAAACCGGGTCGGATCATGATTCAACCATTATCTCCTAGGAATTAATTAGGTCATTGAAATTGTGGATGGTCGTCGGTCTTGTTCAATCCAAACACAACCGGTGTATTTTTTTATCACATTCTCTTGTTGTATCTTCTGACATGTCTAGTTGTGATTCGTTTAATTAAAATACATATAATATATTATAATTAAAATAATTATTTATAATATTTATCGTATCAATCACAATTTAATACATTATAAATTAAAATAAGAAAATAAACTTAATATTTTTATTTATTAAAATATACTCGACTCTAGTTCAATTCTACGAAGTTAGCTCAATGAATTGTTGTCGAAGCAACGACAATAATGATATTTGGAAAATGTCATAGTTGTTCTTTTAATTATTTTTAATTGAACAATTATTAATTTATACTAAAATTGCCAAGTTTTGATATTAGGAGGAGCATAATTATATTTACTTATATCAAACGGTGTAGTTTTGAAACACAATTTTCTCAACTCCATTGAAGCTCCAGTAAGGTCTGAGATTACTCTGATAAGAGTAGGACGAAGAGATAGTTGGGTCATAGCTGGTTTTTCAATACCCTCTTGTGAATCGAAGAAAGAGAGAGGATCGAATGGGAGCTTGGTCCGATAATTTGGTCTTCATTCTTCTGGCTGCCCGCCATTGATGAGGTCTGGAGTTGACATTTTTGAAGCTTCTTTTTCTCTACTGTTTTGTTCTTCTTTATCATCCAGTTTGGTCAACGGTTTGTGATTACTCGAATCAATGCCTTGCTTTGTCATTCTTTTCTTCAAGCATGAATTCTAGAAATTCTTGATTTCATTGCCTGTTCTTCCCGGTAAATGTGCTGCAATTTGAGCCCACCCGAAGAAAAAGATTGATTAATCTGAAGCTTGGGAGTATATGTCGTTTAAGAAAGTTTAGGGGCTAAATTGTGATTTCAGAACGTTTAGGCCTCTTTTGTCGTTTCAGAAAACAAAGGGCTTCAATGAGATTTTTGTAAGTTTGGGGGGTTTATGTACTTTCAGAAAGGTTAGAGTTTTATCTATTGTTTGAGAAAGTATAGGATTCAAAGTGTCGTTTTTAAAACGTTTAACGGGCAAAAATGTATTTTCAGAAAGGTAAAGAAGTTGATTATATTCTCAGAAAACATAGGGTCGCACAGTTGTTTTTGAAAGTATAAGGGTTCTTATGTAGTTTTAGAAATGCTGGGAATAAATATCGTTTCAGAAAGTATAGGTTATTACTGTTGGTTTAGAAAGTTTCAGCGGCTAAAAGTAATAGGGGCTCAGTCATCGTTTCAGAAAATATAGTGTCCTGTTTGTTGCTGTTTTAGGAAATTTAGGAGTTAATATGTAGTTCTAGAAAGGTTAGGAATTAAGATGTTTCAGAAATTTAGCTGTAAAAATATTTTGGTTCTAATATTTCTAAAAGTATAGGGATTAAATGTAGCTTCAGAAAAATAACTTAAAACTTAGAATTCCAATAATGCCGTAACATATTTTGTAATATTAAAAATAAATACCATTAAATCATTGAAAAATACTCAAAAATAGATAATTGGCAGAGACAAATCTGTAGACAGAGATTAATAACTTTTTTTTTTTAAATTTAGACGCTATTATGTATTTTCAGATAGGTGGAGTTTTAACGTCAAGGGGCAAAATGTTTTTCGGAAAGGTAAGGGGTTGATTTATCGTTTCAGTAAACAAAGGGTTATGATGCTATTATTAAAAGTATAATGGTTATCATGTAGTTTAAGAAAGGTGAGGGCTTAAAACATTGTTTCAGAAAGTATAGGATTCAAAGTGTCGTTTTAAAACCATAAGGGGGGAAGGTAAGAGGTTGATTTATTGTATCAGTAAATATAGAGGTCGAGTACGGAGGCTTGTGCTTCTCATCCATTTTTTCCTACTGTATACATACTTTCTTTAACACATTTTTTTCTTCGTTACCTTATCTTAACAATTTTATATATCTAATCCGACTAGTAAACACAGTATTATTCGTTTTTCATTAGACAACGTACGAATTTATCTTCATGGTACCCAAAAGAAACAACAAAATTACAAAAGAAACAAAATACTATTGAAAATCGTCGAGGTCAGGTAAAAGTTTTGGAGGACATTGATCATAAGGTGAAATTCAAAATAGTCTATTTGTATCCATCGTGTGCTACATTTCAAGCACTGTACACTCTAAGCTATCAATCTTCCTCGTCTGTTGGGTATGACAGTCAGCAATCTGAGCTTGAAAGCTATCAATCTTTTGCATCTGTTGAGTATGATAGAAGCTCATGTGCTGCAGCACGGATGCCAATAATGAATTTTTCATGGGTGGTGGATGAGAGATTGAGGGGCCTTGCATCTGACTATAGGAAATTTTCAACATCTGACTAAATGAAGGACTCGACATCGACCAAATGGAGGAGTCGACATCTGACGTGAAAAGATCAATGTAATGTCGGGATCAAAGTGCATAGTGGGGGCTGCTAGATCTCCTCGTACTACCACGTGCTTTCTACCTCTACCAAACACATCTTCTTTAGCTGAAGCTTATCAAAGACATCTTGTTGTCGGGACAACCTCATCACCTCAAAACGAGAAATTTCTCGACAAACACTATCAATGACTTTAGTTAACAAAATTTCATATGAGTGGTTTTTTTTTAATTCCTTTATGTAGCACAACCATATGATACAAAACTAAGTAGCCCGAGTTAAACTAGGCTCATGTATGAATCATATACATAATATACAAATCATATGAGTTATCAGGTCACGATATCCGTCACGGAGAAGCATGATATGTCCAATCATGTTGTGCATGACCCGAAAAACTACGTTAAGCTCATTTATGTTATGCTTCATCAAAGACTCAACAGTACGATCAGATGCCCGAATCGACCTCAGTAAAGATGCTCTGAATCTATGCATAATAAAATGTAGAGACTAAATAAAATTATAATACATCTTTCCCTCATCATCTAAGTCGTCTGCATATCCTATCATCTGGTTGATATGTCCAGTGTAATCGTAACATCTCGGCCAAAGATGAACATCCTCTCACGGCCACACTCAACAACTATAATGAGGTTACCATAAACCAATTGCACAAATCGCTCATAAGATGAATCCTTTATATCACAAAATCGAGCAATTCAATATCATCGACCATATGTCTAATCCTTAAACTTTCGAAAGCTGCAAATACAAATGGCTTTGGCGGTATCACAGCCCAACACGCAAATACATCGTGAAATAACTGCTCTTGCGTAGCTGATTGAAATTCTCTAGAATCAGTGTCACTGGTGACTGTCGCACACGTGCATGACCTCCAATATCCGAAGGCTGAGATGCTCCATCACCGTCATCCCGTTGTTGCTGAGCGTTTTTAATACGCTTTCACAGTCGGAATATATTTGTAAAAATAAAATTTTGGTAAGAATTTCGACTCAAATATCAGTAGAAAAAATAAGCAAATTACAAGAATTTATATACTTTTGAGGAGTTCGAATGTCCATTTTGGCGATCCGACGCTCCTTCGAAAATCCGTGAAGTCTTTTTTTTTTTTTTTTAACTTACTCCTTTTCTTAGATATTTTACTAAACATGTAAGCCTTTTTTTGGTTTAAACCCTTCCAATAAAATCATAGATTGTCATTTAGAATCTTGACAACTCAGCCGTTAGTTAATTTCCACTCTTCGTGGTTCTTATAAGCTCTCTTTGTCAGGAATGGTGATTCTGGGTCTGTCAAGGATGTGTGAACTTGGAGCGTTGACTGCCCTCGCAATCCTCATCCTCATTTGCACTTGGCAGGAGGTCTTCTCGGATGCATCCGACCATCGCTACAAAGAAGGCGATTTGATTCCTCTTTATGCCAACAAGGTGGGGCCATTTCACAACCCCAGGTAAACCACTCAAACCAGAAGCTCGAATCTGAAGAAAAAAAACACCCATTACTCTTCTGTTCTTGTTTCAGTGAAACCTATCGCTATTTCGATCTCCCATTCTGCGTACCTGGTTTGCATTCGTTCCCAGAATAATTGTTGCTTCAGAATATTATCGTTTCCGTTGCTTCTTTGCTCTGTTTCTTTTTATTTCTGTTTCTGGATCAGACAAATTCCAACCTGGACAGAAGAACGAAGCTCTTGGAGATCTTTTAAATGGGGATCGTCTTGTGGCTCTCACCTACAGACTCGGCTTCCTTCAAGAGAAAGAGTCCGAGGTTTTGTGTCGGAAGGCTCTCACGAAAGAAGAAACAGCCCAGTTTCGATATGCTTTGGACAATAATTTTTACTACCAGATGTTCTTCGACGACTTGCCCATCGGGGGATTTGTCGGAATGGCGAATAAGGGCTGGTCTGATCCCAGAGAGACCGAATATTTCCTCTTTAACTTCATAGAATTCGAAATTTACTATAACAAAGATCGAGTCATTGAAATCCATCTTCGAACATCCTCCTTTTCTGTCATTAACATCACGGAGGATAAAAACGTGGACGTTGAGTTTATCTATTCCGTTAAATGGGAGGAAACAAACACTACATTTGAGAAAAGGACGCTCGAAACAAACACTCCATTTGAAAAGAGGATGAATATGTACTCTCACACGTCTTCTTTCCCTCCTTCTTCGGAGTTTTATTGGCTGTCGATCGTCAATTCATTGCTGACGCTTCTCCTGCCCTCCGGCTTTCTCGCAAGAATTCTTTTGCGACTATGCAATGATTTTGTGAAGTAAGAACAATGTTGCAATGAGTTGCCATAAATTTGTCTCGATTTGAAATTTTTTTTTGCCTTGTCTATTTCAGAAATTCGTATGGTGATGAAGAATCAATTGAAGGTCAAGAACAAACAGGATGGAAAATCATCCATGGAGATGTATTTAGGTTCCCTAAATACACTTCTCTATTTTCTGCTTGCCTTGGTTCTGGTACTCAACTGGTTATTCTGTAAGTATCTAGTCCATCTTATCATTTCTTCAGTGCCATTTCCACAGAATAGTGACTTAATATTATGTGTATTTTGATCTATCTTCAGATCTGTACTCATTTTCGTGCTTGCTCTTGTTGGCGTTTTTGTTCCGTACAATCGAGGGGCTTTGCTTACTGCCCTGGTTGTGATCTACGCTCTCACATCTGGCATTGCCGGATACACTGCAACCTACTTTTATTGTCTGCTCGAAGGAAAAAATTGGGTACTTCTGCCTAACTTTAGGTTTCTATTGATTTTGAAGCAGCATATTTATTCTTAAAAAATGTGATTGCTGATAAATGATCAAATTCTTATCAATGGATAACTATTAACTTTTCAAATTGTTGGTTATTTATCATAGTATTAGTAGCAGATGTGCAACTTCAAACATTGTTGTAGTAAAAAAACTAGTCTCATCTTTTAATGACCAATAAAAGAAATTGGCTTAGGTGTAAAACACAATGCTATGAAGAAAGTCGAGACACTAGTTCAAATTGTGATCTGCTTGTATCATTGGCTAAAGCTCCATTTTGTGACGTATTAGGGCATCCCATTAGTTAGCCAACCTTGGCGGATTCGTCAGTTTTTGATATTCTCGATCGATTTTTTGTGTATATGCAGAAATCTTTCTCATTATTGCAGTGGATCCTAAAAAAAAGAGTTTGTATCGAGTAAAATATATACTTCGATTCTCTTGTCTTAAAACTTTGGCTCGTAAACACAAAAGTACTGTATGCGCTTTTTGAGATGGATTATAACAGGTTCGAAATCTGTTGCTGACTGGATGCCTTTTCAGTGGACCTTTGTTTTTGACATTCTGCCTTTTGAATTCCATGGCAACTGCATACAAGGCTACAGCTGCTCTTCCATTCGCAACAATTGCCGTTATATTCCTAATGTGGACTCTCGTATCGTCAGTGTTGCTAGTATTAGGAGGGATTGCAGGAAAGAATACCACAGCCGAGTTTCAGGCCCCGTGCCTGACTACCAAATGCCCTCGACAAATTCCACCACTCCGATGGTATCGCAGGGCCATTCCTCAGATAGCAATGGCAGGATTTTTGCCATTTATAACGACCCCAGTTGCTCTGGTTGGTGTATTTCGGAGTCTTTGGGGTCAGGAAATATACAACCTTTACAACACCTTGTTTGCTGCATTTATAATTCTCCTGGTATTTACTGCTGTTACAACTGTGTTATTCACCTATCTCCAACTAGCTGCAGAGGATCATCAATGGTGGTGGAGGTCTGAATTAGCTACCCTTGGAATGAAATGGTCTGAAAAGATTCTGGTTTATGATTTTTGCTATTTGTGCAGGTCCTTTCTCTGTGGTGGATCAAATGGGATATATATTTATGCCTATTGTGTGTACTATTACCACTCTCTCTCAGCTATGTCAGGATTCATCCAAACTTCATTTTTCTTTGGCTACATGGCTTGCATCTGCTACGCCTGCTTCCTCGTGCTCGGAACCATTGGCTTTTGTGCTTCTTTCATCTTTGTCCGACTCGTATACAGCTGTGCAAAGTGTGACTGATCATGGTGGGGACACTTTTTTTTGCGTTTTGTTAATGATGACACGGTTGACTTTTCGGGATCGAAGAGCTTATCGTGTATAGAACGAAGGTTAGTATTTTTTTCCTCTGGATTGAAGTAGAATTTTATCTTTTATAATGGCTGTCCTGGATGTTTATGCATGTTAATGGTACTTGAAATCTTGATTCCACATATAAGAGATGCCTCGAGAGATCTATTTGGATGTTAATACAATTTGCAAAAAGGTTTTAGTCTTTTTTTGTTTCGTATTGTTTGGATGGTAAGACAATTGTTTGGTACTCGATTTTCTCGACAGCTCCGAGGGATCCCTTAACCAACCATTTCTCAATGCGATGCCAATTCATTGCTCGACAGGCACATTTTTAGAATCTTTCTTCATTCCACATATGAAAAGTGTACTGATTTTTCTACCCTAAAATGGGAAAAATACAATGCTTAAATACTATAGTCTAACTTTAACCTAAGTATTCGCAAGTTGCATGTCCGATAGAGTATATCGAACACACATAAAACCTTTAAGAACTTAATCTCGAGCAAAGTGAAAATCTATCTCTACGTGCTTGGATTTTGAGTGGAGAATTGGATTTGAAGCAAGGTATGTAGCGTTAAGATTGTCACAAAGTATAAGAGATACATCATTAGATAATATAGCTAGATTGAGACAGGAACATTGAGGTCATAGAGTATGTGACTAAGATTCCAAGGATGCAATCCAAGTCACCATGATCCCTAATATCAAAAACTAAATGTAGGAATTAATGAACTTATCCATAAGAGTTTGAGAGGTACCCGTGAGAATTATGTCATCAACATAAGCGAGCATAAACATAGTTGAGTGATGTCCGTGTAAATAAATAGTGATCTGTCTAACCGAGAAGCTTTAAAAACCCAACAAAGCATCAAATTGTATAGTTTAGCATACCAAGTCATCGATGACTTTTTAAATCATATAGAGTTTTTCTTTATATTAAAAATATTATATACCTCTTTTCAAAGGGTATTTTAAATAAAATAAATGATTAAATTTATCATAAAAATTATAAAAAATACTTATTGAATACTTACTACGTCAGCAATCTCTCCTTTTTTACGATGAAAAATACATGCATCTTTGATCGACATATTTCTGATTCAAAGACCACTCCCCAATACACCATGCATATTTAAATATTATGCACTCACATATAATGTATGCATTTAACTCTTCTTTTGTATGAATGCCTTAGAATAATTATGATAAGTCACCCCTCGTAACTTATGCACCATCGTCCCCTTTTGGCATTATAAAAAATAAACAGATGGAGTGACGTTTAAAAAACTGTCCAGAAATAAGCAAGAGGAATATATTCAACTCAATCAAAAATGATTCAGGAAAGATATGCTATCGATATCATTCGATTCATATCAATCGATTTAAAATGCCTATTTCTCAAGTAAAATCGATTCATTCAATTCAATTTGCAAAAAACGGATATTCAATTAATTCAGTGCATTAAAAATGAGCCACCTATTTTAAAAGATATCAAAAACTTCAAACCTAAAGGGGCTATCCAACTATCTCAAAAAAATCATTCAATCAAACTAGATATCAAAATCAAGTACATGATCATGCTGGTTAAGAAAGTAACTTTGGCAAGGCACACAAGCAAAGACATGCACACGAGTCTCTTGGATGGCTGTCCTCCTTGTACGAGCAACCATCTCATCCACTGTACTCTCCAGTCTAATGTCTTGCAGACAAATGTCTTGGCTTTGGCTAAAACAAGAAGCATCGTGTATGCATAAAGTCCCCGAGTGTTTGCCATGTGAAGCAAATAACTATCACACCCATGTAATTATGCTAGCTTTGGCTCTTTATAAGCCCAGCTGATACCCAATTTATGCAAACTTAGAGGGTTTTAGATTTCTAAGATTTGGTGTATCCTTGACATATGCTCTCTTACCAAAATCTCATCATAGGATTTGATTGCAAACTGCCACTTTTTTCATAAGAGCATTTTGCAATGATCGAGAGTGCTTTGTATCTATATTAATTTTAAATTTTCCTTCTTGGTGTGCCTCATGCGTGTAACTTTTTATGATGATATGGCCAATCGTCCAAAGAATTACATATCAAGAACAATAGGCTGGGACGAGCACCCACATGGATGATGGTGTGATTCTAGCAATCCATCATATAGAGCATTGGCAAATTTTCAAATATTGTTCATGTTGAGAATCAAACGGTAACCAGAAATCGAAAACGAGTAGTAGAAAACAAGATTTTAGGTAGAAAAAACCCTTTCAAGAAAAAAAATCATGGGCAGAGAAACATCCCATTACGAGTATTTGCTAAGCCAATTATGACGGAATTCAAATACCTCATTCTTAAGAGATGAGAGAATGCAATCGAAGCTAGCACACAATATTTGTTTAGCCCGTTGTATTTATCAATTCTACAATTTAATCAAAGCTAGCACACAGAATTTGTATGAGATGAGAGAATGCAATTAGAAGCTACAACAATCAATGGTTTTTTTATGAGCAGGCAGGTGTTAAATGCATTTTCACGAAGGTCGGTCTTTGTTCGTTTATTTCCCGATACAATGAAGATGGCAACACTCTAATTTGATGCTTAGACCAAGGGTCTCAAACTCATGCTTGTTGACAAGAAATCGAATCCTAATTTCTCCATTCCAGTTCTCTAAATCATCTTCACCGGGAGGTATCGACAGCCGGAGTATCAATCCAAATAACACACCAATTTAGACCAAATTCAACACTTTTAAATAGAACTCAAGCCACCCGGGCATAGGATTTGATGAATCAGAGTTGCCAGGAGCTCGGTTGAGGAATCATTCTGCCACCCTTCACTATGAACCAGGATGTTACATGACGAAACAGATTTCCGAGGCTCAATAAACATTGGCAAAGGCTTCACTCTTTAAATCTTTTCGGTCAATCGCAGACAACGCATCATCTTCTTCGGTCTTAAGCTATAAATCACATAAAGTTAAAGACAATCCAACGTAAATCTTTTACCAAAGCAAGCTAAAATTGAAGAGAACGCATACCAGCTTAAGATGGCTCATCAAAGCCCCATGCACTAGTTCTTTGAGCTTATTGCATTGGTTAACTTTGTGGCCTAAGCTGATCATCTCTTCTAGTTGGCACCACAGGCGTTCAATTGTCGCATAAGGGAACCAAACGGCAAATGGTCTTTTTCTATAAACAAGGTCCTCAGGTTGCTGAAAGAAGTAAAAGTATAAATAATACTGAACATTTGTGATCACAAGAGAGAGGCTATGAAGACATGGCACACATTTTTACAACATTCATGCTAAATTCAACAGCAGAGTGATGCATCATCTGTCATATCCATTCATATATGATAAACTAATACCATTCGAAGCCGTGCAAAAAAAGAACCCTAGAAAAGTTACCAAAGTAAGTTCTTTCAAGATGGAGAAGAGATTGGGCCGTGATTGTATGATGGTGCTAAACTTGTTCCGTTAGTTAAATTCTTTTTAATTTATAGAAAGGTTTTAAGTTATATTTTCAAAATATTTTAAAGATATTAATTATTATGCTTTAAATGTGATTTGAATCATTTTAGATGATTTTATCATTTTATATTTTGGAGAATTTATTATGTATGACAAAAGGATTTTGTTTTCATAAAAAGTTACTCTTCTGCTGCATGTTTAAGTTTAGATTTTAAGTAAAAAATGTTCAACTGAAAAATAATATTTTATGTTTCGAACAGCTGCTAAGACTTCAATTAAGGTTTTGCTGTAAAAGATTTTACAAATGGCGAGAGTAAAAAACCGATACCTCACTTAAGGTTTGATTTCTGGGATGTCATACTGAAGCAGACTACAAAAAATTTCAACACCTGTTTTCTACTAAATAAATTATGGGCTTGGAGCTCGATTGGGAAGAATATATCCTAGTTGAATTTTTTAGGGTGTAAATGGTAAGCAAAAATCACCATTCACAAGTTTCTCTTAATAAAAGACTTCATATATCTTATTATACACCTCTCTATAATGCTGTACTGGATCGTAGATTTAGCTAAATTGAACACCTATTATCATTCGACACTGCTTCTGCAGCTTACATCAATAATTATTGATAAATTTAGTGAATGTAAGAGATCAATTTGGATAAGATTTATGAGAAAGCAACGAAAAAATAATTAATAAGGAACATTACCACCAATGCAAACGATTCTATGTACTCTACTAACAAGTTGGCAGCTTCTGTGTAACGGCCATAATTCACATATAATCGCAGTAAGGATGCAGGATCTGATTCTTGCCCAGTCATCCCCCATCTTCTAGCCCCCTTATTGTCCTGCCATTCCAAAACCATGATACATGATTTTAATAAATACAGTGGATTAACCCATAAATACTATGACAAAACAATCGTACAGGGTTGAAGGATTAGTAGAGAAAAAATTCCCTAAAAATTTGGTGGCAAGCATAGCTTCAACACGCAAAGTTATTTAGTTGCATTGCCAATTAAAGGAAACAAAGCTATCTGGCACCCAGGTTTCTACCCTAAGTTAATGTAAGCAGCAAAAATAGTACTTTTTGAACAAATATGGGATCTTCTCTGCACTATTTAGAGAAAAACTAGAACATGTTTAGAGAAAGAGGTCATGAATTGTAATTTAAAAAAAGACTGTATTCAACAAAATCTGTAAAATCTTCTGACGATTAACTAGGAAATTACCTTAAACATACGAACTAACCAAAGAGGGATTTCTATTTGAGGGTCAGTACGAAGAAGTGTTTCGGCTACAACAACGGGTAGTCTCTTGTGAAAACCTTTATATCGACCCTGCATGTAAAAACATTACAAAATCAAAAATAAAATTGGTCAACAAAAAATCACGGACAAGTCTGTTTTCTAATGGAATCAGCACAGATCAAGCCTATTTCAATATAAAATGCAATACTTACAATAATGATAAGAGTAAAGAATATGACTGTGACCCCCTCTAATTGATGTTGTTTATCAAACAACATAAATTTGTCTATTAAAACTTGGTGACGCTTTCTTGTCATGATCGTTAAAAAATATTTTTTATCTGAATTGATGTGAAAATGTGACACAGAGCTATAATTTTATCATCAAAAGTACAATGAATAAGGTGACAATCTCACATCTATAGTTTTTGTACATTCAAGAAAAAAGAGATTAGCCGTAATTTTGATAGCATTAATATTATAAGCATGAAGTAAATGAAACCAAATAGAAGTCCATGAGCCAAACTATCTTTAAATAAACAGCTAATATGGCATGATATTGAGACTCTATCTTCTCACTTTTTCATAAAATTAATGACCTACTAAGAAATATGCATCATCTTGTTATGCAACGTCGAGTATGAGGGCAACTTGCCTAATCAACATCACTGTAAGTAACAAGATAGATTGGAGACTCAAGTGGATAGAACATACTATGACAAAAATTGTAACAAAAATAAGATATAATATTTAAAACATTATGCATAGAAATGCAAGATATACGTTGAGAGTTCTCCAATACAAAAGATGAAATATTCCTACTACTTTGAATAGAAAAAAATGCATCAAACTTTAGAAAGAAATAAAAAAATATACTAGTGCAGAGAAGAACTTACAAGATAAAGCTCAAGAGCTTCCCACTGATGGTGTTCTGCTGATTGTGGGACTGAAGTAGCGAAGCGAGGTGAATAATGAACAGTTGCATTATCATTTGATGAGGCCAATAGGTGACCATTTGTTTGATAATCACATCTAACACATAAAATATACAACGTTAGCTAGAACATTTGTAGTCATGACTTCTTACTATGTAGCATTTCAAAATTTAACGATAGATCAGGCAACTGAAAATCTGGGTACCGTTTACTCACCGCATTGAAGATAAATTGATATTCTTTGCACAACATTTTAGCGACATAATGTGGAAAACCTTTTCCATTTCCCTGCCAACATAAGCAAAAGATTCGCAAAAGATACACATCAAGGTTCTAGATAAATAAATAGCATTGATGGCTATATTTATTGTACATTTACTATGTACTTGGCTATGTTTTTTACAATGTACGAGAGGGCAATTGTTCTTTTTTATTTACAATTTGTTATCAGTGTGAAAAATTGATTCAAGAGTTAAGATTCTTCAATATTTGAAGAGGCAGAAGTTAGTCAAAATAAGTGAAGGAACCCTTTGATAAACAATCGCCAAAGTGTATAGCCAAAAAAGAGGAGCATTTGAACCCTGGGTATGACATAGATAAGTGGACATGTGAGACCCGCTTGGAACCATACCAGGGAGATCGTTACATGAGAGGAGTATAAAATCTTAACAAAAGGTAGGGAAAGGAGCACTGGTTTCACGTCGGGCGTCCATTCTTTGACGAAAAGTAGAGACGGTAGGGCAGAGTCGAGCCAGATTTTTCATCGGCGGTTAATCGCACACCCACGTCCACAATGCCAGCATTCATGCCGGTTCTAGTTCAACTGCCAGTGACTCGCCGGAGGAGCTTCAAATTACCTTCTTCTAGGTGTCATTGGTGGAGCCGGAGCCTGATGCAAGCGAGGCTCGAATATGTACAAGCTTTTTTTACCATATACAAGCTTGATGAGAGAAGGTTTTTCATGATCGTATCTCCTCCATCGCTGATTTCTTTCCTCCAATATGTTCCCGTTATTTGTTTTCATTTGCTGTGAATTGGTGAAAGATTTTATCAGTGTTTGTTGATATTTGGCTGGTTGTGTATTCTGTTTCATCACACCTTGCTCAGTACACTTTCCTTCCTCTTTGTGATTGCAAAAATATGATGGACAGTTCTATCGTGCTATCGATTTCTTCTTCGGTCTTCTTTCTTTTCTCCTCAGATTTTGCAGTTTTTAATGGTTGTGCTTCAAATTTTTTTACTGTATTTCCTTGTGTCTGATATTTGCTAGAAACCCTTCATGCAAAGGCGGTTCAGCAACAATTTCTGAAACTTTCCATTACCATACCCTCCAATCGCTTTATGATCCGGATGCGAATTGCAGCGGCTCTTATGACATTGATGGTCACTGAAAGTACTCATCTCAGGTAAAGAAGGGCAGGTAAAATAGAACACTACAGCCATTCCGATGACAACAAACTTTGCCCGGAAGAAAAGCTCTCAACAAGAGAGGATTCTATATTCAATATTATTCAAAAGATGAGTGTACAATCTTAAGTGCTACTAATGATAGATACTCAACCATAATAATAACACCTAATTTACCTCTACATGATATAGTTGATATTATCGAATATCCCCTAAAATATGTGCAACAAAATCTCAACACCTCCCTAAAAACTTTCCTTGCCTCTTAGATGCATTATAGTTTGAATCTACAATGAAGAAAAATTGATACAATAACAGTAAATAAGTTAGTTCATAGAGAGTGAAGATGGCAGCCAGGATTCCCATAACTTATCCTCGATAATTTTTAGCTCCATCCCATTATAGAAACGATGAAGGAAATTGTTAAGAGGTATAACCAAAATGAACCCACCACATTTCAAACTAACGAGGTTGTGAGTGATGATTTATCTTAACCCAAATTTTGGTTGAGATGACGATACATCTTTGCCACTCTTCTCAAACTTATTCTTCGTTAATCATTTTGCTTTATCTTTTCGTAATCTGCTAGGTGAAATGTCTCGAACATAAAGCACTTGAAAGAGAAATGATTTCTTCTTATTTACAAGGACCACTTTGTACAATATAAATGATGTCACCCGGTATAACACTTAAAAAGACCATCACATGTACACATTTAATTGGGCTCTTAAATTACAGGGTCAACTAATGGAAGCCAAAATTCATACATCTATATCGATGGCATTTGATGATTGGACAAAATGAAGTTTCTCTACGTATGTCCTTGAGGAGAGAGGGATTATGAAAAAGTTGAGTGATAACTCACATATCAAACATAGTGACGCAGAAATTGATGACTTTATAGCTAAATCCAAAGACACCTAACAATGAATCTATTCAAATGCATGGCCCCTAGGCCATGACCCTTTGCATAGATGAATAACACATAATCAACGACACACTAATTTGGCTAGTTGACACAGAGCCACACCTCATTAACTAGATGTTTGACACATAATCAATGACTCATTGCCATAGAACGAATGACACATAATCATTATTCATTAGCATAAACAAATGACACTTAATTGATGGCTTATTACATTAGATTAATGATATATAACCATGACCTATTACCTTTAAATGAATGACACATCAACCCTTTTGCATGAATGGCATCTCGACTATAAGTCATCATCTTAAATGAATGACGCCTCAACATCTTCAACACACTAAGCATAACTCATATCTCCATCCACTATAATAGATATATTGTATCCTTCAATGAGACCTCATAAACTCATAGTTTTCTCTGCACCTTCTTGAAGTTTTTACAACCAGAAGAGTTGATGCATTACAAGTCCAGTCAAATCTATAATATATTGTTTCTTATCCATTAGAGATTAGTATTTCTTATTAGATTAGGATAAATATTTTAATTCAATTAGAATCAATATTTCCTTTTAGATTAGTATCCCTAATTCATCAAGTATTAGCATTTATACTTAATTTATTCAAAAGTGAGGTTCTACTCCTTATTTTTTCATTGTCGCCTTTCCTCCATGTTGGTCATCGTCTCTGCCCTTCTGTTTGACTCATTCTTTTGTGTGTAAACCCTCAATGTCACTTGCCCATTGGTGTCTTGTTTCGTGGCCTAAATGCTTCACCATCACATTCGTTCCACTTGGACTTAAGGATGAGCATAAGTCAATTTAGATCAACTTTTTAACACAACAAAGCCGACCAAACTGGTCTTTGATTTGGGTTTAGAACCAAAGACTAACCAATTTTGTAACCCAACCCAAAATATGTTTCGTTTGATTCGGGTCAGTAGCAGTTTTCTTTTAAAAAATTATAAATAATAATACTTTCATTTAAAATAATATGCTTTTAATTCATTTTTTCTACTTTTTTATTAAAATATTTTAAAAACTATTTTTAATAGTGATTTTGACTATATTTAATCAAAACATCAAAAAAATAAGTAAAACTTTTTTTATTAGATTGTTATTTTTATAATTTAATTAAATATTAATTATTGGGTCGAATAGATTTTTTTGGGTTGGCCAAAAAATACAAAAAGCGATACAAACACATTAATTAGTAATGAGAACCAACCAAAGCAAAACAAAAATAATTCTTTTAACCAACTGGATCCAACTCAAACGTTGTCGGTCGGGTCAGGACCCGTGGTCGATTTGGTTTGCCCTTGTCTGGCCAACACCCGTGATGGCCTAAACTCTTGTTTCTCGAGTTTCTTCTTCCTTGAGGATGTTCATAACCTAGAGTTTGCAATTTTCCTCTAATGTGTAATGACCTTCATCTTCGTGTTTTGTTTGTGTTTCATAGACCACTACCTTCTACAATGTGTGTGCGATTGAGATGTATCTCGATTTTGCTGTGTCGTACTCTAAAGATAGGGTTCAATATTGGCCCCCTTATGCTTCCTTGTGTTTGATTTTCTCATTTCGTCGACAAGTTCTTCTGCTAGTTTAGAGTCTTGGCCTTAAATCTTTAGAGCGCTACTCTTCGTTATCAAAAGGCGGAATCTCCCGTCCCGAGCGCCCTCACACCCCGACCCGACAGGCTGTGAGGGGATAAATTACGGTGACTCAGCAGCCCAGGGATGAGAGGTTTTTTTCCTGATGCCCCAAGGAGCTACCCCAACATTGGGGGTAACAACTCCCACACTAGGGCAGCGCAAGATTCGAACTCAGGTACTTGTTACCAGATCTGTCATCCCTTGACAACTGAGCTGAACCCGTACGGGCTACCCCTCCTCTGTCGTTCAAGGGTGTCAAGTTGAACAAATTGCAAGGGTGTCGAGTTGAACAAATTGTTGGCTCGGTCTTGAACTAGGTTCCCCATGGTCGCCCAACCCCAATGAGGTTAGCTTGTCTAAGCACATGCTCAAATCGAACCATTTTCATTCTTTAAGATTGTCATTTTGACCATAAAGAACATTGGGTTTTCGCTTCCTTCCAAATGGATGCTTTTCGCTACTAACTATTTGAACACTACTTGAACCAATCCAACCTCGAGAAGCAACATCGTCCTTATAGTCGCTTGTATCTCCATCAATTTCATCTCAATTCTATCCTTAGAATTCATTTTGAAACAGCCATTATAAATTCTTCTGCTTTGATGCCAATTGATAAAATCTAAAAATTTTCAAAAAAATAGTCTCGGCTCTCTAAAATTAAATAGAAACAAATTATAAAGTGGTTAACAATTAATGGAGACTCACTCTCTCCTTAGAACTTCCTCGATTTTCTAGATAGTCATCACAAACCCAAGTTCTACATTATTTAACATAAACCTAAGCCACAAAAGACAAACATCATAAGAGAAACTTTGTGGACCGCCAACTTGGTGAAGGTTCCCCTTTACCTTGATAAATAAGCATTAAGGCCTGTGGTCTTATCACATTGTTCAAAGAACTACTTGCAAACTATAGATGATCAATCCTTGCAAACGAGTTTGAGATGGAGTAGTGAATGATTAGTATGCCTTCAATAAATTTTTAAATTTATAATTATTGGTAGTTAGTTATGGTTTTCTTTGTGTTAGAAAAATGTTAGGCTCTTTTTCTTTGTTAATCTTTCTGATACTTTATAAAACTGTGATATTTATAATTGCTGAGATTTTTTTCAAATGAATGACAGAACTCTTTTTTTACTATGGCAGGCAAGAATAAAGAAAAGTACCTTTTCAGAGCGGAACCTCTCCAGAATCTCAAAAGAATGGTGAAGGCTGTATCATACAAGTTATTCTGAATCAAAAGATCCACTAATGTGGATGGATCAAAATCATCTCCTACAGTATGTAGAAAACATGGGGTTTATTAGACACATAAAAGAAAGAAAAAAAAACACCTGCTAGATCTTTTTAACAATTATTCTTGTAAAATGTCAATACTGTAACATACTTTTCAACTAATAAATCCGTGATGGCAGATTCATTTTGCATTTACTCTCATCATAACATTAATATTGTTGACCATACTTAAATATTTACTTTATAAGTTTTGATTTCTTTACACTTAGAGATTATTTCCCACGCCAAAAATTTTAAATAGAAACAATCATATCCAAGTATTACCAGTGAAGGGGCACTTAACATCAGCCAATGAAAGGTGGTATTCGCCAGAAGCTAGAACAAATTCATCTTCTAGTCTATCAAGATCAAGATGAGTCCGCAACTTTTGGGTGTGGACATCTTCACCAGCTACATAAAAAAAGAACATTTTATTGCCTCACAAACTATTTCAAATTACACTTAAACAAAAGACACAAATGTACAGATCTTCTCGGTTGTTCCCACTCATACAATTTCCATCAACTGTAAACTTGAATTTTTTGTTTGGATAATGTTTGCTTTTAAGATTTCTTTCCTCTGGAAGATCAATCCAAGCATACATCGGATGAATAAGATGCAATGCATTGATAGCTGCAGATAACCCATTCAATCTGTACTGGAGTATCATAGAATAGCTCTGATTATCTTGAATAGGTATTTCTCTTTGCAAACGAGTTGAATAGTAATACATATAACGCGCTGCCTTTCGCCAATTTTTTTGGTGCATTTCAAATGCATAAAGTAACTTGTACAAGTTAGGCTTTGACAAAACATCAGCACATTCAGCCTGCATATTTTATCGACATATGTTCTTGACGTTAGATTTCATAGACCATACTAGTATTGCTGACACTCAGAAAGTATTTTCTACTTTGCATTACCTTCCTTGCAAGCTCCACCTCAATCTTCTCTGTCAATCCAATTAAGGGCAAGTGACCTCCACAAAGAATCTGTATTAAAAATGAATAGTAATTATAGCAAGTTTTGAGGACAATGCCTTCCATACGTAAAAACTGGCTGCACATCCAGCCTACCCTACCACAGCAGTATGGTTCCTAGACTAGATACAGAAAGAAGGGTAGTTTTTGAAGCCCCGAAACTAGATGGATTTTTTACATGAACAGTGTAATATTGTGTCACAAACTGATGAAAAGATTAGAATGAATACCTATTCTGATTTAAAATGGAACAAATTAAAAAGATTCAAGATTTTCTAGTCTGGAACACTCCTAAATGTATTTCCTTTCTTGATAATCTTCTTCCCGTAACTCCCTCATACTATAAAGTCTTACTAACTTTCTCTCTTTTCTGAATACTTTAGATGACTAATCTTACACGCAGGTATGTAACTAAAAGTCTACTAGGAATATGACAATTTCTAGATTTTGAGCAACTCCTTATTTAAACGTTCCAAGACTTTTGATGGATGGACCCAAATATAACATCTTTATTGAGTATCTTCATTCCTTCTTGAAGAAATGAAGGACATAAATTATCCTCGTACTTTTCTTGTTCAATAATGATAGTCAATATAAAATATATGAGAAAAAGCTATAAAACTTGGGTTCTATATATTTTACAAATCACACTTACCTCATTGTTCCTCAAATTAGGATCTGTGAAAGCCTTGATCAAGATAGTCGGTGCATATATAGTTGAACTTTTAAGCTCTCAAGCTTTTCACCTATGAAATTTTGTGCATTAGAATACACAGTTCTATAATGAAAGGGCTTGGCCCATGACAACAGCATTGGGCAGGCCGATCAAGGGCATTACACAAGGATGTGTGCAGGCTATTCTAAAGAAAAACGAGGCATGTGCAAGACAAGTCAAACGAGGCAAAATCGAAGCAATTTTCAAGCCAAGTGATCTTGTGCGGCTTCAACTTTGCAAGGAAAGATTTCTAAAGAAAAGGGAATCTAATCCGCTTCCACGGGCTGATTGTTTTTCCAAATTGTTTGAAAGAATCAACAATAATGCCTACCAGAACGAGTTTCCAAACAACTATGGAGTATGAACTACTTTCAATGTCCAAGACCTATCTTCTTATGTAAGAGACGAAGAAGAGAATAACAACCAATCATTGGAGTTGAAGTCAAATCTTCCATCCACCCATAAGGATGATGAACCTCAAGGAGTCATGAGCAGCTACAGAAAATCAAAGTACCTAGCATGTTTGTTAACTTTGCCACACTTATCTTTGTAGGAGTCTAATTGGGATACCTCTCTTGGAAAGGGAGTATTAAGTGCATATTTTGAGGTGGGAGCACTCAGTTGACTGCAACTTAGAAGGAACGGGCACTAGCCATACCATTTACTTGGTTGTAACAGGCTTGGTGTTGCTATAACATTCTTGGGTCATTAACCCGCCTCAGCGCATGAGCCTATTTACGTGCAAAAAACCTACGAAAATGCTCAATATTTTGAGCATGTCATGAGAAAAGAGGGACAGTTGAACGAGAGACTGATGAATGCTGCCGAGCCATAACCTATGGCCATAAGCTGTGCGTATTTCACTGCTCATCGCTTCTGCTGACCATCGCACACACATTTTGCAGCTCATCTTGCGCATCCCATGACCACACACGAATCACTACGTTTACCATGCGAGTAACTTGTCACCAATCTTTTAATAATCATGACACTCAGCATCACTCATCTAACAGTACATTAAGCACAGTACCAACCAATCCAACATTCACATTAGCACCATTAAACTCATTATCGACCAATCAAGACTTTGCAACAGTTATGATAAAGGCACTGCCATTTGATTTCACTTATTTGTGTTAACAACGGCCGTTACGTAGCCTTGCTAGTCGACAATGACTCAACTAGGTATTGCCATACGCCAACCGCCACCAACTACTCCACACATTAACCTAGTCATTTAATAACAAATGTCACATTAGTTAACCTAAGGCTTCATTTAGCCGAATTCAACTCAGCAGATGGTGCAGCCTACCTAGCGCGCACAACGTTAACGTCATTGAGGGCCCCCCAACCCACTCTCAATGCCCAACCAGCTCATGCGTGTCATTTTTTGCCCACTTTATTTACTCCACATCCTGCTAGCATCTTGTTATTTCTTTGTTTACGAAGTGATTAAACACACAATCACTTGATGCACATTATTTTAAAAAAAAATTTACAACTCAATTAGTCTGTATAATTATTAGCCTTTCAATACAGTTATCTTGCCATCAAGCTAACTACCACCAAGTCATTCATTGACAAACCTATTTAAAAAATCCTTTCAAGCTTGTCAAGTTGGATTCCCAGGTTTGGTTTGAGGTGGGATACATGGAAGATCAGAGTCATTACAACTAGTAGGTTGCGATCCCAGCGTTTGAGTCAATCTTTCTCTTTGATGACTATGAGAAATTTCCAAATCATGCACGACAAGATTGTTTTAGCCCGTAGAATAACATCATCAAACTTGCATAATTTGCGATTTAGTCAAGACCTAATGGTATCTCCATATAAAATCTTCTTTCTTATCTCCATTTAATAAAGCATAATTGTTAGGATCGGACTCAGGAAGTTTATCCTGAGATCGGGTAACCATCCTTCTTCCGGCCATAGGGGAGATAGGGAACTAGACGAGAAGAATAAATACTGAAAATAATAGTTTATTGATAATCCATACCCAACCCTAGGGACTAGCCCCCTTTAAATAGACGACAGACTTGACCTAATAGCAAAATTATCAAATAACCAACAGACTAATAAAAGAGAATAGACTAATAAAAGGAAGTCCGTAATATCACTCCCCTCCTGCGAAAAAATAGCTTGTCCTCAAGCTGTTCCTTCTCAGGCTTGACGTCTGTCTCTGCATTGTCTTCACAGTAAAGCCAGTAGAGAAGCTTGCAGGTGTGGCCTCGTGAAAATGGCTCATCACAGTTATAACATAGGCCGCGTGACCTTCGATCTGCCATCTCTTCGCGGGATATTCGTTTAAAATTACGTTGCATTGGTGATGGACCTGACTGCCCAACTGTTGGAGATTGTGAGACAGGTGTGACCAATGACACAGTGGAAGTACCCGGATTGCAGATAAAACTACGGTTATCAGACCCCGACGATGAAATAATTCGTCGTTCATAAGCTCGTGCTAAAGCCATGGCTCTCTCTAACGTAGGAGGGTCTTGTAGCTCCACCTCCATTCGAAGCGAGTCCTGTAAGCCCGCAGTGAAGAGATGAACAGCCTGGCCCGGAGTGACAGAGAGGGCCTTGGTAAATAAATGCTGGAATTGCTTCTGATATTGTGTTACTGTTCCTGTCTGTTTCAGATC
>QAOC01044606.1:49990-127324 GCA_003255005.1 Begonia fuchsioides
CGCGGAGGCAGGCGGTGCGGCTGGTGACCCTGCAGACGACGACGCACTGAGGTTTAGTGCGTGCGATTCACGCAGGTGTTGCATTAAAATTTCGTGATTTCGTTGCGCCCTTTCTTCGCTTGATCGTGCTTGTTCTTGGGTTGCCCTAGATTGTTCTTCCATGAATTGCAGCATTCGCTGCATTAAGGGTAACATTGTTGAAATATCTTCTTGCTTAAGCGGAGCTGTCGGAGAATCAGATTTCGAAGAGCGATTCGGCTCTGATACCAAATTGTTAGGATCGGACTCAGGAAGTTTACCCTGAGATCGGGTAACCATCCCTCTTCCGGCCATAGGGGAGATAGTGGAACTAGATGAGAAGAATAAATACTGAAAATAATAGTTTATTGATAATTCATACCAAACCCTAGGGACTAGCCCCCTTTAAATAGACGACAGACTTGACCTAATAGCAAAATTACCAAATAACCAACAGACTAATAAAAGAGAATAGACTAATAAAAGGAAGTCCGTAACAATAATTGATATCCAATCAATCTAAAGGCCAGTAATTTGTAGCAGTGAAACGAGGCTTCGTATCATATTGTGTTTGTTCTTAAGTCTAATGTTTCTTGAGAATCCACATAATATGATTGAATGAAGTCTCTTGCTTCCTTCAAGCTTTAAGCCTCTCTAAGCTGCCAGCTATATTATACTTTATTGAGAATTTCCATTAGAAGTTAACAACTTTCATTCTTGGAGGGAGTCTACAGGCTATTATTTTTCGAAACAAACTTGTCTCCATCGAGAATGTTTCAAGACCTCTTGAATATTTGTGGCAATCAAAATTGAATCTACCGTTGGAATATATGTGTGATATGTTTAAGAGAGACCGCATAGGACAACAATTTTACGGATAGGATGTGAGATCATCACCCCACGATTGCCCTCGCATTAGTCCACATCATATTCTAATATTTGCTACAATATATAATTAGAAATTGGAAGCTCAGATGATTAGAAATTGCAAGATTTAAAGTTCAAAAGTTCAACAACTTAGGATAGTTTTAAGAACAACTTCCCCTGATTTTTTCGATTTTCCAAGAATTCAATGGAAAGTAATGGGCAAATGGATTTCAGATGGTTCATTTCAACTACCAACTATGTCCTTGTAGAGAAAAAAACATAATTTATTACTGTTCAGAGTTTAAAATCATTAGGAGGAGAAAACTATAACTAGAACTTGCAACGAACACAAAAAATAAAATAAAATAATCTTTAGGTGACCTTATGCGTGAGTATCTGTGCCTGCCATTAAAACTTAATCTTGAACTTTCTCGAGAAATTTTATGGGATTGAGGAATACAGTTTCAATAGTAAATAAAGCTAAGATTTCAAATGAATAAGTCACACTTGATTCACTTCACTTTATGGTACTGGTAACAAGCAAAAATTGAATATCGTTATATAATTGCAGTCCAAAAAAGATTTTGATTATTGCACGAAAATGAATATCACTATAGTACTACAGCATAAAAAAAATGATTATTCAACATTCGCTTCTACTAGTCAACAGAAGGATCCTATTACTAACCTATTTCATGATGTAATGACCAGTTTTTAAATCATGCAAAAATATTTAGTAAAATACCTTCATAGCTCCATGTTCATGTAAAATGATTAAAAATCGCCTTAAACAGATGTATTTGCTCTCTTCATCGGGATTTGAAATTATTGCACAATAAGCATTGTAATAGCTATTGAGGTCCAGTGCAAACTTGAATACATTCCCCCAAAGTCGTCCTTTGATACTGGTGGCTGATTCATTTGATTGTTCTCCACCAAAGTGATCGTCTTTTGAACTTATCGCTTCATCAACTAACTCAAGTGTTGCAAGAGCAAATTCACAAGCAGCTTCACTAAGATTATGCTGCTCAAATATCATCATTACCCACTGATAGTAGTGGAATCTCCATGCAGCACTCGATACAAAACCACCTTGGATTTTGTCGAGCAGGGACGGCGGCAAGAGAGAATCATCTACACAACATAAATAAATTTGAAATTCAATCATTCTACAAAAACTGCCAAAACATCTATTTCATATAATAAATATTAACTTACATACAGACACATGTTCTGCTACAGAACCAAGACATAAGCTTCCCAAAGCCTGAGAAAATTCATCTCCAGATGAGGCTCTGCACAAAACAGATTGTTGCAATCAGCTACCAAAATAATCCATCAGCAATAATCCATGAAAACATGGCCTGAATCTATGACACTAAAAGAATATTTTTTTCTTTAACCAGGAAAAAATACTCTCCACTCATGAAAAGGAACGAAAGAAAATCATCAGTACAAAGATGTGCCTACAAAATGGACATCTCCATCTGGTGATTAGAGAGTGTCTACCAATTATGGCTGCAGTGAATGATCAGCAAGAGCTTTTGCAAAACAATCATCCATTGGTTACGAACAGCACGTGTTTTTTTCTTTATCCTAAGGATTTGTGTCTTCAACTTGTGGCAGCCCCATTCTCTTTCTTGTTAATGAATAGAGACCATCCAGATATACATGAACCAACTCACCAATCTTATGCCAATCCATAACCTTTTTTGCAACCAGCCAACCTTTTCCCCAATAACCTCTCTGTCTATTTATAATGTCTAAAAAAGATAAAAGTTTTAATGCATTGGGAAAAATAAGCACATATTTATAAGTAAAACTTAACATTTTCCATACATTAATATTTGGCCATTTGATCTTGAATCAAACTCTATTGCAATAAAGGCAAGTAGCCGAAAAGATAGAATTAAAAATTATTCTCCAAGCAAGTTTCACCTTAGTATGGTTTTTCTCTTTGATAAGAACATTGCTGATCAAACTCTCGTATTAGCTTAGCCCCAAAGATTTTGTGAAATGATAACAACATGCACAGTACAATAAATACGGAAAAACAAACATTTTACTTACTATCAACTAATTGTCCAATTGAAATGAGACTAAGGAAGAGTTTCGGTGATACAAATGCATCTTCTGTTCAGAGTTAATGTCTCTAATAGCATGAATAATATTTGACAAACCATCACATGATCTAATAATTTCAAGAGCTAGGAAAGTTAGTGATGTGCTTAGAAGCACCCAAGCCAACCAGGAAAGTCAGAGGATATTCGATATGATTACCTTGAAGACCCAAGGCCAAAATAAAAAACAATCATTTGTTGAATAAGTTGCGATGGTTGTAGTTGCTCATATTGTGGTCTATGTAGATGATTGGGAAGGACTAATCACGACTTAATTTGCAATAATTTTGCCATTTTGAAGTCAAGTAGGGCATTCCTTAATCATATATCTGAATTTCTTGTGGCAATTGGAGAACATGTTTCTCAATTACTGGCAAAGTACCATATTCTTTATAATTGAGGGATTAAACTTGCCTCATATCTCTCCCCTTCCTTTTCTTTGAGTTATATAGGTAATTATATTGTCATTTATTTTGCTTGTAGTCCACCTAGTAGTTCACTTAAGCATATATCCACAGAAGGAATATAATTCATCAAGTTGGATTGTGCTATATTACAAATTCCAATCGTAATTTTATCAAAATTGATCTCATTTTCTTTATTCATGACTGACGAAGGCACATTGACACAGACAATATCCATCTAGTCTACTCATAAAATATGATAGCTAGAAAAATAATTTTGAATAAATACGAGGATCAAAAGGAAGACAAAGTCAAATGTCCTGAGGGTCGATAATGAAGACAAGGCTTTAGAAGCTGTAGAAAACTGCAGCAAGAAGGCCGACAAGAACGAATAGAAGGGCTGACAAAACCAAACACTAGCCTACGTAGGAGAAATAAACCAGAAGCTGAAAAAGGCTTCTGAAAAACGTGACACATCAAAAGCTCAACAAAATAATTCCATTGTGTTCACCTAAATTCCATAAAATAATTTCATTAAGAAATTCACCCAACCTGTGCAGCTGAAATGTTTTTGAAGTATGATACAAGATATGATAAGAATTTCAAAGAAGGTCTAATAAACATTATATATTGTCTTAAAATGTTCATTATGAGGATTGCACAATTTTGCACCATATACTTTCTAATTCTTCACTTTATATCCATTCTTCTGTCACACCACTAGTTTTCTTTACTCAAGAGAAATTCATTTCTATTTCACCAACAAATTTGCACTGATAGGCATTTTAAATGAACAATAGGTCAAGTATCGAAAGAAAAAAAAAAAACTTCATTATCACCTTCCCTCGAAAAGCTTGAAGAACCTTTTCAAACATTAATTTGCAATTGGATGTTTCAATTAGTTGTCAGAGTTTTAGAATGTGAATGTCAATATTAATGCCCTCTATTTCTTAGGAAAGTAGTGTTAGATGTCATTTCCCAATTTAGACTCAATTATTGACTTTAATTTCTAATTTGGTGTCTAAGTTACGATCAATATCAAAAATTTTATTCTTTCGAAATTTTACAAATGTCTCGACAACTTTTGGTCAACTTTCCAATAATCATAATAAATCCAGTTTTGAGTCTGGTCTTAAAAAGAATTTAATTGGCAATGTTTCATTGCTTGCAAACAAGACCCAATAACCATTGTGGGTCAGATTGCTCCATCTTATGGAGTTAGGGGCCCCTCACACATGATAATAACTTTGATATTTTTCACATTTTTGATCTTATGGTTTTACACTCAATCAACTGAAAAACCTGGAGTAATCTTTATTTTTCTAGAAAATTGTTCCTTGCTGTGTATTTCCATAGTTAGGTAAACCTCAAACTCGGAGGATCCTTTAATAGCCAACCTCCTACATTTACCTCCCTCTTACTCATCACCCAAGTCCACGGTCCTTCATCCTATTGTTCAACTTCTCCTTTTCACCTTAGTTCTTGCAGGCACTATTCTCTAATTTTTCTGAACATAAAGCTTTTCTACTTTTCCATTACCATTGTCAAGAAGATAGTTCTAGCTCAAGTGAAACTTGGAGACGCTCATCATCATCATTTTCCACTCATACTCGATGTAGTTGCGTCTCTCAGGTAGGTTATGTCACAAACATCATCGCCAAAGTTGACCAACAAAGTTTATCGTCATCTTCAACAAGGTCAATAGCACACCCGGTTGATATTATTACTCACACAGCAAATTTGAAAACCAAAGCAGTTGGCATCAAATTAAAGAGCAAATTATCCAAATAGAGAAAGGTAAAATAGGTAGAAGGGAAGAGAAAAAAACAAGTAAGAGAAATGCAAATGCTAGTTTGGAATTGATGAAAGAAACACAATGGGAACACTGAGTTGACCCAAGTGGTACAATATTGAGAGCACTTGATAAAAGTTTTGAGAGAAAATCTTGTGTTGAAACAATTTTAGTGCGGGAGAGCAAATGTAAATGGTGGTTTCCACTATGGAATAGAGTTGAGTTTCCATCTAATCCAATCAGAAAGATGCAACTGATTTAACTCTGAGCCAGAGAAAATTTATAGAGGATAACCACAAAAATTCAAATAATATTTGTGCCATGAAGGAGATGATGAGTGGGTGGGTGTAGATAGAGAGTTTTACTATGTAGTAATCTGAGGAGGATACTAAAATATATGGAGAAATTGACTCACATTGAAGAAGAGACTATGTGGTGAATATAACGAATACATCTAGCATCAGTAACCCCATAAGCTGTAAACATTGTTTTCTCAGTCATAGTAACATTGATACCATAAACCTAAGCAGGGAGCTTTTCATTTGCTTTTGAACCACAAAAGTTCACAAGAAGCAACGTCTACAATGGATCTTTCATGAAAAGAAACTACAACTATGTTCTTTTTTTTCAAAATAATCTGCACTGAAGGTAAAAAAAATCCATTCTTCGTTTGATAAACTAGAAGTCAGTTATTTTAGCAGAAGACCTTTAACTGCACTCCACCAAAAGATGAGGTATTCTGGTAAGTATAGTAAAGAAGCCAGTCAAACAAGTGTGCCAACTAGAATCCAGCACAAAAAAATCTTGGCTCGTTGGGCTACTAATCGAGCCCATCTGGATGAAAAAGGGGAAGGTTGAGGAGTATTTTTTCTCAATAAAGCTTGATGAGCGTATGCCTTAGGCTCAAGTTGACTCGTCCAAACAGAGCAAGCCAACTCTACTCCCATGAGTTTGGCTTGCTTATTGACAACCCTGGCTGAGTGGGCTGGGATCAACTTGCTTGGTTGAAAACTATATGATGCCGATAGTAATTGTCATTATGTTCTGTCGCATTATGTCAAACCACAAGAATTGGAAATCAAACGTCTTTTTTAAACCAATTTTAATGTACCTTAAAATAACAAGTAGATAATTTGTAATTATAAACCTTCTATCCCAAAAAACTTTTTAAATACTGTGGAAAATGCTTTTATGGAAATAATACACAATACTATCATATGGCAAAAGTGATATTTCTATCATGCTTAACCATTAAAATTTTTTGAAAAACTTAAAGCCACATGACCAAATTAACAGGATATACCTGAAGAAACAGCGTGTAGCTTCATGTACTTTTTTTTCTTTCTGCGTTCCATTCAATTTATAATGAGCTTGAGATAGAAGGCAGCATCCCAGAAGATGCTGCACCATGCACCATCTACGATCTGTCTCCAGTATAGTTTGAACAGTCTTCTTATTTTGTAAATTTGCCTCTACTAGATGTAGCAAATACTACATAAGAAGTTCAACATTGAATAAGTATTCATATCATGTGAAATAAATTTACGAGAGGAATTGATTATATAGAAAGCACTTAGATTACCTGAACAACATCATATTGGCCAAGCTTGAGCAAGATTAGAGCCATATCAATCTTATTACTTAAGAAAGATGAAGCTTCGCCAGCATTTAGCGGCATCATCCAGCTGATAAAGTTCCACGCAATTTTTTTGATATCATTGGGGTTAGGAAAGCATCTTGATGAGGAATAGCTCATTTCTAAAGGGGCATCGAGCGTACTAAATAGGATTACAAAAGCCACACTGAAGTTGCATTTCCCAAGGTGATCTTTCCATAAATCTTTGCAATCATTTGCATCTGTGCCAGAAGTCAATATTTCAAAAGGGAAACATTTTTTTCAAGTGAAGGAAACACTACCTTAGTCACGGGGTAAAACTAGATATTTTAGTCAATTAGAAATTGACATTGTATCAAGAAAACAAATGTTAGGATCGGACTCACGAAGTTTACCTGAGATCGGGTAACCATCCCTCTTCCGGCCATAGGGGAGATAGGGATTTAGATGAGAAGAATAAATACTGAAAATAATAGTTTATTTATGATCCATACCCAACCTTAGGGACTAGCCCCCTTTAAATAGACGACAGACTTGACCTAATAGCAAAATTACCAAATAACCAACAAACTAATAAAAGAGAATAGACTAATAAAAGGAAGTCCGTAACATCACTCCCCTCCTGCGAAAAACAGCTTATCCTCAAGTTGTTCCTTCTCAGGCTTGACGTCTGTCTCTGCATCGTCTTCACAGTAAAGCCAGTAGAGAAGCTTGCAGGTGTGGCCTCGTGAAAATGACTCATCCCAGTTATAACATAGGCCGCGTGACCTTCGATCTGCCATCTCTTCGAGGGATATTCGTTTAAAATTATGTTGCATTGGTGATGGACCTGACTGCCCAACTGTTGGAGATTGTGAGACAGTTGTGACCAATGACACAGTGGAAGTACCCGGATTGCAGATAAAACTACGATTATCAGACCCCGACGATGAAATAATTCATCGTTCATAAGCTCGTGCTAAAGCCATGGCTCTCTCTAACGTGCTTGGGTTTTGTAGCTCTACCTCCATTCGTAGTGAGTCTCGTAGGCCGGCTGTGAAATGATGCACTGCCTGATCCGGAGTGACGGAAAGAGCCCAGGTAAATAATCGTTGGAACTGCTTTTGATATTGGGCCACTGTTCCGGTCTGTTTTAAATCAATCAATTCACCGAATGTAGTCGATCCGCATGAAGTTCCAAAACGCTCGATACATGAATATTTGAAATGATCCCATGACAACTCATCTTTTCCATCACGGAAACGTTCATACCAGTCATCTGCCTCGTCTTGTAAATGATAAGCTGCCAGGCCAACTTTTCCACGGAACAGAATACTCTGACTTTGAAAATAATGCTCACACCGATTAAGTCACCGGTGCGGGTCCGTCGAACAATCATAGGTCGTGAATTCCAGCCGAGCGCGTATAATAGGCCTTGTTCCGTAGCTTGGAAACGTGACATATGGTCGTGCAGTATCAGAATCGGTGATCGGATGGTCGTTTCGAGGTTTTGAAGGATAATGTTGTTGCTGAATGTGGCCTGGCCCAACTTGATTGTGGCTGGATCTAATAATGTTATTTGGTCCAAGAGAGAAATCCCGAGAACTGGAGGCCTATCTTTGTAGTTTGGCCACAAGACAGACGGCTCGGTTGGAAAAATCACCGGAGGGCTGGATTTCGGCCCTGATCTTGCGGGAGGAGACGCCGGACGCCAGGTTGGCATTGCGGCGGTCGACGTCTGGGTGTCGCCGTGGGTCACGGTTGGCGCTGCATGCGCGAGTGGCGCAAAAGGGCGCGCGGCAGGCGGTGTCGGGAGACTCGCGCTGTGCGCGGGTTGAGCGGCGAAGAACGTCGTGCTGGACGCGGCGTTTGCAGGCGGGGCTGGGCGATGCGACGTCGGGTAGGGGCGGTGATCGCAGCCTGTTCGGACCAAGTGGTCGGCAGTGTCGGAAGGAGCGCGTTGTGCGCGGGCTGAGCGGGCGGAAAGCATTGCGCTGGACGCGACGTAAGCAGGCGGTTCAGGACGGTGCGACGCCGGGTAGGCCGCAGCCTGGGCAGTGATCGCAGCCGGCTCGTACCACGTTGGATGGAAGCTTCTGTACGCGGGCTGCGTAGCAGCTATCGGCGCCGTAAAGGGCGCGCCATATGCGGCCGAGTAGGGCAGCGAAAGGGGCAGTCGGCCTGTTTCCGGCAGATCTGGTTGCTGAGGCGGCGACGACAGTGGGTATGGCTGACTTTCAAGACGTGAAATTAGCCTTTCGTGGTTTTTTTGGGTCTGTTCTAATAACTGTAGCATTTTTTGCATCATTGAAAATATCATTGAAGAATCTTCCCCAGTAACTGATGCGGCTGGAGACTGCGATTCGGGATCGGAGGAGGGATTCGACTCTGATACCAAATTATTAGGATCGGACTCAGGAAGTTTACCCTGAGATCGGGTAACCATCTCTCTTCTGGCCATAGGGGAGATAGGGATTTAGATAAGAAGAATAAATACTGAAAATAATAGTTTATTGATAATCCACACCCAACCCTAGGGACTAGCCCTCTTTAAATAGACGGCAGACTTGACCTAATAGCAAAATTACCAAATAACCAACAGACTAATAAAAGAGAATAGACTAATAAAAGGAAGTCCGTAACAACAAATCCAGTATAACTTTCAAAATTACTTTATTTGAGATTTGCGCCATTCCAAGGAAGTTATTTCGATCCAAGTTTACTATATTTTTTCACTAGTGAACTTAATAATTACGTCAATTCTTAATTTAGTTTTATTATTTAGACCGTGCTTGATTTTAAATTTTTCTAAATTATTGTAATTTTGTTTCCTAAATAGAACTTACATCTCAGAAAAGACATGGATGGTTATTGATTTTTATTTCCCCTCTTTGCTAGCATTATTCATCGCCACAAACTATTCTATTCTCTACAATTGTTCGTCTCACTAGTTCCTTTAATCACATTTACTCTTCAGCAATTATCTACGAATGGGTGTACAAATAGATGAGAACAAATCCTCCTCAAATCACCTAACCCAAACTTGTGCACCACTCAATAGTAGTCAGTAAGCTCACACATAAAATTAACACTCCTATAATAAACCTTCTTACCCAGCTGGCCAAGAAAATGCAAAAGGTGGTGCAATACGAAAAACATGAATAAATTGACTTCTCATCCCAATTCAGATCATAAAAACATTTTTGTTCATTTTGAAGTTCCTATTGAATTTCACAAATGCCTATGAAGCATGAGCTAACACTCAATTGGCAGTCATGACACCTATTTTAGGTTATCCAACAATGCAAAAGCCTAATAAATCAGCAATCTCTAACAACATAAATGTCACATTGTTAAATCCTAAGCAAAAGACGGCTTTTCTTGGAAAAGGTATCCAATAAACATAAACATTTGAACTCGTTCCAATGGATATATATCTTAAGTTCAAGAAATGCTGCATTAACTACTATGACAGTGAGTGCTCAATAGGATGAAAATTGCAAGAGGTAAGAAAAAAGTTTGCCTACCAAGTTGTAGTAATGAGAGTTGTGAACTAAAGTCGTTGACTGTCGGCGATTCAGATGGTGTGGCAGCAATGAAATGTACAATGTGCCATTCGCAGATAATAGCTTCAATCATCGGAATCAATTCAAGTTGAATTCTCGCCTTATCATCGTGGAGCATATTTATCTGAATTTACAAGTTGATTTGTACATTTAATTTTTAGCAAGAAGAATACAAATCAAAGAGGTATACAAGACATAAAAAAAAAACCAGCAATAACATATAAAATATGGCTTCTCAAATAATACCAAGTTAATGAAATTACATGTCTTTAATTCAGGGTGTTATGCTAAAGTTTCAAGATTAGATGTTGAATAGATTGAATATGTATTTATAAGGAAGTTAGTTTTACTACCTTCCATAATCTCAATTGATCTAGTTCCTCTTCCACATCAGATCACAATTTCTTTCTGTAATTATCTATATCTTCATCCATGTCATGTGATCATCTCTCAATTCATCCTACTTTTTTGTTCATGTTTGTACCTAAGAGGTCAATGAAGTCTTATCTAAATAATCATGTTGCATAGTGTAATGATAGAGGAGATGAAAGTTTTAGATTAGAATAATTTTGAGACTTAATCAACTAATCAATAGGAAAGAAGGTTGCTTAATGTGACAGGTGTTTACGGTTTGAAGTCAATGAAGCAGTACAAATCAATGCAGTAACTAAGAGATTTATTCCCTATTTTGTTCATGAAACAAATCTTTCATTGCACTAAATTAGTATCCAAAAAGTATTGTTGACATGGAGTTTGAGCAAGCAATTGAAAGAAAGAAAACTTCTTCAGTTAAGCCATACTTTTCAACCCAAAATTATCAAACTCGCACAACTCTTCATGGCACTAACCTATTATCAACCCAATTTTTTTCAACGAGATAACAATATCTAATTGACAACACTAGTTCTCTCACCAGCAATCTAGTCAACAAACTCTCCCAAGAATATTACAATATCTAATAGACAACACTAGTTCTCGCATCAGCAATCTGGTCAACAAACTCAAAAGCTTGATACAAGAGCATGCACCTAAAGGCATTCTAAACGAGTGCAGTATCATAGTGGAATTCTAAATATTTTTTGTTTTAGATAATCCTTATTTCGACAGAAGATTGAATATCAAATAATTTGGGAAAATTTGTTATGAAAGGAAAGTAACAGACTTCTTGAACCTCTCCTTATTTTCATAGAGCTAACAAACATTTAGAAAGTCTATTTATTTTGTATTTTCACTTTGTTTTATGTGAAAAGTAAGGAAATTCGTCAGATATGCTCACAAAACTCTAAATAAAAGTTAAGTAGATTACCTTTGTAACAAACGAAGAACGATTAAAATCTATGCACCGAATTGAGAGATGAGTGTTACGAGTGGGACACAATTAATTACCTTAAAAGAATGTTTTGTATCAAAGTAGGAGCTAAATTAAAAGAGGGAGGATTACGAATGATAGATTGGTTGTTACTTTAATATTTTCCTAATAGAGATTATTTGATTAATTTAGAAGCTAAATTAAGAGCATTTAATTAGGCTAATTTTTCAATTCTGATTTATAAACTTGTCTAAAATTATCACTGTTTCAAAGAATGAAATTGTGAGGACGTATTTTTTATTTGAAATGTCACATTTTTCATAAGGGATTCTAATAATTTCAATACACTCAAAATCTATAAACTATTTATTATATGATATTGACTGCAATATTCAGCATTTATAATTTTATTTTTTCCAATATTCTGGACTAGTTATATGATATTGGCCAAACTACTATGCAGTTATAATTTTATATTTACCGATATATTCAAGATGGATAAACTTTTAAAAGTAAATCAATGAATTGGATTCAAGAATCTAATTTGCTAAAGACCTTATGGTTCTCCAGCAAAATATGTGTTCTACAATAAGATGATTATTGAAGCTTTTACATCAAACAGAAAATCAATATAGGACAAATAATTACTCAGCATAGTTGCATCAAAACAAATTCAAATTAAACCATAAAAGTAAAGAGCTGACCTGACCACTGTTGTTCACCAAATAGCTAAGAAACAGCAAAACATCCAGCGCAGACTCAAACATCACCTTTGCAACTTGACAAGTTGCTTGAACTAAGATTGAGCAATCAATATCCAACAAAATATTATCTTCCAATTTTTTAAATACTTTTCCAGGCACGAGGAATTTTACAAAGCTCTCGACAGCATTTAGAACCCTTCCCCATGTGACAGCTATTTTTGATAAAGCAAGAAGAGAAAGCAGCATGTTGATGGAAATTTTCTGTAAATGTTTATGGTCTGAAAGCCCACTCTCCCAAGCAGAATCCATCACAAGATCAGACTTTGAAAGAATTGGCACCGAAGAGCTATGGCCATTTTCTAGAATCTTAGTAATTCTTATAATAATGTCCTCATATGTGATACGTGATCTGCTTGCCAGTGCCTCATACAAAATCACTGATGATGTTTTGCCCACATGTTGCTTAACAACATTTATGCATTTGACAACCTCGGCGAGAACCTCCCAATCAAGATTATCATTACCTGAGCCCAGCCCAGATTTTACAAAATCTCGAAGTTCATCAGAAGAACCTATATGATGTGTTATGTCAAAGCATATTTATAGGTGAGAAAGAAATTGACAAGCTGAATACGCATTATACAAAAACCATCACATATCCAAAGCAACCAACATCTCTAAATTTAAACAAAAGAAATGGGAAACAAAACATTACCATCCATAAGCACTTCAATACACTCTGATTGTCGGAAAAGTGATACAGATTTTTTTCTGATTAAACCAACACCACCAGTTGAGTTTCCAATAAACAAACTACACGGCGCGTTCTCCCTACGCCAGTAATGGAAGTACCGCATGCAGAAGTTTTTCCAGCAATTGAATACTGATAATGAATTTCCTATTACACCCTGCCAAAAAATATTAGATTTCAGAACAAATCAAACAGACGCGTTGCCTCCATGAGTTGCCTCCATGAGTCATGTATTCATCAGTCAGAAACACACGTACAAAAGAAGATTCAGATGAAACTAAAATTGGTACTATCCAAGTGACACAGCTGTACATGTAAGAGCTAATAAATCACCTAAAAGAAGCGACATCATAATTTTCCAAAATTCCACTACGGGAACAAGAATGAATGATGTAACACAAACCTCTTGTTCTATAAGTGAAAGAATTTCCATTTTCAGTCTATCAGCACTCAAGGCCAGGAATTCAGATTCTGTCCAGTGTCTCCCATATTCAAACAAGGTCGCACGTAAAGCAGTTTCATGATAAACCCCAGGATCAAGTAGTCGGCGTAAGAATATTGAAGATATAAATGGCAGATCCTGCAGAATTGAACATCAAAGAGAACAGTCCAGTAACAGATCTTTGAGATATAAGAACTCTCCACCGAAAAAAAAAAAAAGAAACTCTATGATATAATGAAAGTTGACTAGATGGAAAATCTCCAGTCATAAGTCAAGAAATCACCTTCATAGGAACACTGAAAAATCTGTGATAAGTTTCTTCATTTATTTTATATTTTACATCTGCTTATATCTTAATGGTATTATCTAATACATATATGATGATTCCTGGCATTTGTTGAGTCTGTCAAGGCTTTTACATGAAGATGATAAATTTTCACAATAACTAATCATTTCCAAGTTGTCACAAGGAGAGTTTAAATACTGACTTATCACAATTGAATGGCTTATTACTATATCATATTTTTCGCAACAAAAAAGGTATATTGAAATCAATACACATGTAAAAGAGTAGAAAGCTACAAAGGTACTAAGCGTCCAAGCATATAAAAAATTGCGTGCAGGAGATCAAGACAACATAAGTACCCTGTGAAAATAACATAGAAAGGACTGTACTTCTAAGGTCCATTATAAAATGACTCAGTGTCTCTCTTCTTAAAGAACAATAAGTGGAACAAGCATCTTGTATGCATCAAAATCCATCAATCAAAATACTATTTGACACAAAACAAGCAAGACCAAAAGTTAACAATTTAATCTAAGATTTTCCAAAATAGAATTAAAGTCTTAATAACAAAATATGATATTTTAATAAGTGTGAAGGACGAGTTTTAGATTAAAAAGTAAAAAGTAGAAGACAAAAAGATTATAGAAACATGAAAATTCAACGAATTGGTGAGAGACAAAGATTGACACGAACTGTAGAGAGATAAAGATTGACGCCAATTGGAGGGATATAAAGATTCAAGTGAGTAGGATGAAGATGAATGTCCTTTATATTTTTTTAATCATTTTCACATTTAGTATTACAATTTTTTAGGGATATTTTTTATTATTGTTAATATTTGTTTTCATACTTTTAAACAGGTGAGATGTAATACTCGAAATCGATGAATGAATTGATTTATGAGAATTTTTAAGTGATTTTCTTGAGAGATTTTTCTTGCAAGTTCTTTTTGAAAAATAACATCTCCAAGTCAAATAAAGAGAGATCAACTTAAAGCTTAAACTCAATCATCTAGTTTGTCCAGATCAATCTCTTTTTTATATCTTTAGTTTAGTTGACAAGTTTAGATTGGATTTCGATTCTTCATATTTCATTTAAAGTCGTCATCAAGTTATATTCTGCATTATTGAATAATATTCATACACACTTCAACCATACAAGTTTGCAGCACATGAGTCTATTATAACTCATTTCATCTTTATTAGACCTAACTAAACATATGAAAATAAAATAAAAGAATATAACATATTAGAATTATCATCATTATGTTAACTTCTATTAGTTTAATTATTAATTGCTATTTTAGATTAATAAATTACCATCCATCAAAAAATTTACCTACACCTTTTCATACATTCCCTGAAACCATACAAGTTTGCATCAATGAGTTAAAACTCATTTTCATCTTTTATTAATCTTAAATAAACATATGAAAAATAAAATAAAAGAATATAACATATAGAATTACCATTATTATATTAACTTATACTAGTTTAATTATAAATTGCTATTTTTGATTGATCAACCATCATCTAACCAAAAATTTACCTAAATGTTTTAATTGATTTTGTAGAAAACTTATATATATTCACTCTTGTAAGTTTGACGCCAAATGTAAATCATTAATTTACTTCTTATGATAGTGTTCACTTGCAAATAACTATATCATTCACGACTTGTTGTCATTGTTGCCAAAGCACAATTTTGTTATTGAAAATTTTACATTATTCTTACTTGTAACTAAAATCTAATTTTGAACTTTGAAAGACTTGACCAGGCATGAGCATCAAAGAATAAGAAAAAGAAAAGAGCTAGAAATTGAAAATTTTGATCTAGAATAGAACGAACTTTTCAAGTTCGTAGAAGAGTCCTACAATAAACTTTAAGTCAAAACATAACAGCAAACAAAAATGTTCAATAACCAATAAACATTAGAAATAGGTCAATCTGCGACTACACTATTCTGAGAACAAATGAATTTATGATTGAAGCTAAAAACTTTGAACTCAAGCCTACAATGTTGCAAACTCTTTGGCAACTCAGGAGTCCACCTACCAAGAATCCACACATACACCTTAAAATTTTTACGGAGATCCATTCTTCTTTCATGGTACATAGTGCTTCTGAATATGTATTACAAAAAAAAACTGTCCTTTTTTCTTTAAAGAGCAGACCGAGAGCATGTTAATCATTTTATTTTATGAATTCTATGATTTGGGATGATTTGAGAAAGATTTAAGAAAGATTTTTTTTCATGTCTAGTAAAATTGTTTTTAGCCTAAGTAAATGTCCCCACTCTTGCAAGTAAAAGACTCTCCAAGCTGCAATATTTTTCTCAAATTATAGTACTGGAAGAGCTTTTTCACAGATTTGATTAACTAAAACCAACTCTTTGCCGGAAATTTGAATTAATTTGCTTCTCTGAAAAAGCCCTCGCAAAACTAGCTTGAGAAAAAGATTGCAGCATAGAGTCTCTTTTACTTACAAGAGTGGGGACATTTACTTTGGCTAAAATCAATTCTTCTACTGTCCTCGATTTGATTTATTCGGAGCAGTCAACGTCGGTTAATCTAGAATCTGTCTAGTCCATAAATGTTCAAATAGATTATTTCAGCATGAAGTTGATTTGGCCTTATCTTGCTTTTTAAGACCAATTAGACTTACGACATATCACATGCACAACTATTTGTCATGTTAAAGCTTTTATGGTTCCATTATCAAATACATGCTTTTTGAGGATAATTTGGTCAGCAATTTAAAATTTTGTTGTGCAAGGATTAACATACCGTTGAAAAAGAAAATGCCACGCCCACCATCCAAAGAAGAGCATTAAAAGAATGTTCAGAACTTTGAAATAGCTGATCTGCAACAAACTCTTCCTGCAAGCCATGACAATTTGCGTCCTCCCTGAGCGCACATTGAGGCAAAGAAATGTTATTCAGAGAATGTCAACTTGTGTACCAAGAACATGCATGAAATTGCACGAGTCATATTTCTTTTAAAACTATAATGACCATAACAATAAAACCATTTTTGTGCTATAATCTCAATCAAGCATGTACATTATAAATAAACAAGAAAACTACATAGCTATCAAGTGCAAAAAGGTAAACCAAGCAAACAAGCATAAAGACTTCCTTCGGAAGTTATACATGAAAAACAATATCAATGCAGATAAACTTCGAAAAAATCTCACATTTGAGCATTTGAAGAAACCAAGTTGAGGGAGACCAGCCCGTTATCTTTCAATATCCAAATCTTATCGGAAGTAAACTTTACATCAAGACACCCCCCCTAGACATAATTAGAGCAACATCACAAATAGGAGAGTGACTAGCCCAAAAGTGACAAAAGCTAAAGCTTGGTCGCTAACCTCCTCCAACGGAATATTTTGGCTTGCAAGCTCCAAGAACAAATTGAACTTGTCACCCGAACTATAACCGATATTGCAAACATATAGTTTCTCCGAGCTAAATTCCTACACAATCAAGCTAAGTTTTAAAGCACAATCAAGTGGAAAGGCTATTGTAAAAAAATTAGATTAGATAACTAGCAATTATAACCATTCTTGTATGTAAAAAATTAGATTAAGTTATGGCAATTATAACCATTCTAGTATCCAAGCATGTCAAATCAATCACATTTTCAAGTTCAACACAGAAAAAATACTTACCTGATCCACTTGCTATAATATACAAGCCAAATTACATATATTGTCATTTGTTAAGACTTGAATATTAATTTAGATTCCATTTTTCTTGATTTTCTAATGTAGTTCTATGATTCATATTATGGTCGTGAAAAATATTCCTAAAGAAGATACCAGAGATTTTTTTAAGGACTAAAAAATTATTGAATGTTGGCTGATTATAGGACGCTAATCTTTGAGACCCAAAAGGGACAGTTTTCAAGAATGGAATTAAAGATGTACTTAAAATTCTTGTCCTATAACAAAAGAGAAATTATTGATTATAAACTTTCTTGATTAGTGAAGTTACATTAGTTCAAGTTCTAAGCATTATATCAACTTATATAAACAATAGATCAATACAATGCACCAAAAAGTTGTCTTGTGAACAAAATACTTAATTAGAAGAGTCAAATGATCTTCAATAGTTAATTAGAGACACCATTATATAGTGGAATAAGTTGAACTGCAGCTTCTGATAAGATTACTCGATCATTTGCTGATAAAATTCTTATGTATAGTTGTTCACTATGTTGTTGGTTTGTCAGCAATCCTAATATTGATGATACAGAAACTACTTGTAATCTGGAGATAGAAAGCGTATTTCCCATGATCGTTTCATCTTGGCCCAAGTTTTAACTCACATCTTTCCTTGCCACTGGCGATTACATTGTAGTTTCTCTCTCCATATTGAAGTTCCACCCTTTAATCTATAGTCCATAAGTTCTACCTCTAACCTTCACTATATTAAAATAATAAATAAAATCTCATCATGAACCCAATCAATAAGATCTTTGAAGTTTAATTGACTATTGAAAGTAAGAAAAAACTCTTTTCATCTTGAATTCATGAGTTTGCTGCCTTAAATCAAAAACTCGATACTATAAAACTTGTCCCCTACATCTAATGAGTAATTGATCAGTGTAGTTGCCTCTGATCAAAATTTTGCATTATTGCTAAATAAGAATATTATCAAGCAGTTTTAGAAGAAGTAAAAAATGTTGCTTCGTTAGGATAGTGCAGAATCCTAGTTGGTGCACCAGAGAACTCTTTGATATGCACAACTAGAACTGAGGCTTTTCTTATTCAACAAAAGAATTACGTTGGAGAACTCTGAGGGTCCCCTCCTCCCATTTGATCTTTCACCCAAGATGCCCTCTTTCACTTACTCCCTGGAGTTATAACACCTCCTACAACTCTCTCCACATTAACTGAATACTTGTCACATAACTGCTTCATTATAACTTCCATCTGGTAACTTTTTTCTGGCTTTGTCTTGCATATGTAAAACTTATTGGAGGCTTTACATTACTTTCGGCCCATTGAAGAAGGTTGTCCTCAAGGTTGAAAAGAGGAAAGTGTTCCCAAATTATCTCATACTCCTCCCATGTCGCCTCGAACTGTTGTAATTGCTTCCATTTGATGAGAACCATTAATTTTGGATGTTTCCCACACTGCCGTTGAATATCCAACTGTAATTCTGGTTATAGTAAGTCAGCATCATCACAAGACAACTCCTCTGGAATTGGAGAAACGCTCGTTACATTACCCAAAAATTTTTTGAGTAAGGAAACATGGAATACGGGATGGATTTCAAGCATATGATTAAGGAGAAACACATCTAGCACATTTTTTTCTCTTATCCTACCACTTAATCACTTATTTTTAAGCATATGAGCTAGGAAGAATCACATCTAGCACATTTTTTTCTTGTATGGCAGCATTTCCTATTATGTATTTTTCTCATACCCATCTTCACGTAAAATCACTCGAATCGTAAAACAACAATCTAGAACAAAAGATTAAAAAAGTACATACTTCCTCTCTAAATAAGATAGCCATTGGAAATCGCCTTGAACCATAATCGCACTGACCAACCCATAATCGCATAAAAGTCACACCTGAAATAACAAGCAAGAAGAAATAAAGAAAATATAGTCAGGTATTTAATTGTTAGGGTGAAAAACCAAAGCTTAATAAATGTTCTTAAGTTACAAATGACGATAGGAAAGGTGACATATCCCTTGCTATTGCAAGCTTGATTGATAATTAAAACAGTTCATGTTGGTCAAGCTAAAAATACCATCTAGATATTGGAAAATAAACTTTTGGAGGCCACAAAAGAAAATGATAAAAGTGATTTATAAGACGGCATTTTATTGAAGACAGGAGTGAGGATAGTGATTGATGTGGGTTGAAATCCAATGATTCCAGTTTGGTGCCATTTGTAATTAGCACCTCTGATCACTACTTTGGTCATCAACCGGTCATTTATTTACATTACATATTGGGAATACATTCAAAGGAATGTGATTGGAGGTTAAAATATGATAAACTAACTTATATATCCCACCAATTTGGCAAAAGTATTTAAGAAAGAAAAGAGAGGGTACAGTTGGTACAAAGAGAATATTTAGTCAACATGTGAGGAATTAGGGTAAGAAACGTCCAATGGCTCGAGAGTCAGTAAGAATATGGATTTTTTTTTTTCTATGGGAAATTTGTCTATCATTTATCTATAAAGGATTAGGCTCTATCAGAATCACCAACTCTATCAAAGAAGATATTAGTATCATCAATAGGAGTTGGGAGTGACAGTACTGGGAAAGGCGACAAGGCGATAATACAATTTGAAAATCCTAGTCTCTTTAGTGGAAACTCTCTCTTATGGACTCCATCAACTAACTGAAAGAAATGAATCATAGAGATTTTGAAACTCGTGGAGTCTATTCAAGGGTAACTCTCTTTATTAACTCTATGGATCAACAACAAAAGAAAATTAAAATTACCACATAAAAGGTAGGCAATTCTCAGCTCCACCGCCCTCGCACCTCTCATCTAGCCACTTGGACCTCTCATATTTCGTTTTGTTCCCACAACGACCGACAATCATCCTAACCAACCTTATCATCTCAACCGCTTTCCATGCAAACTAAAGATACTTGCCGAAGTTAACCTGGGAAACTGAATTACCTGCGTTGAAATATGGAGTGGAACGAAGTGGATTTGGTTTTTGGTTAAGAAAACTGAAACTGAACCATCGAAAACTGTCATGATCTCATGCCAATAATAGTGCTAGCAATCCATGAATGGTCGTATCACTTGATGGGCTAGACAAACCAACGTAGCCTGAAGTATTTGCTTGAGCTATGAAAGATCAATGTTCAACATTAGAAATGGCTCACCTCTCATAATAGTGCTTACAATTTTGAAATTTTGTACAAGATCGAAAAAAAAACATGGTGTTAGATGCCTTATCAAGGGTTCATTTGCCTACCACCCGCAAGGCATTATCACTAGTTTCTGATTTGATAGAATGAGGTTGTAGCTCGTACACTAGAACTTCAACAAATAAAATCTCAGACACAAACTCATACATTGAGTAGACCAGACTATTCTATAGTTCAAAAATCCCCTTCTCTATCGTGATCCACTTGTACATCCCCAAAGGTTTAACTCTCATAAAAATGATACTCCTCGTGTGTCATGACATGCGTCTACAAGGACATGGGTGTTTCAAAAAATCCTTAAGTGTGTTATGGCAAATTTCAATTAGTGTGGGATGGAAAAAAGAGGTTGAGAGATATATTTCATCAAATAAACATAGCAAATATTCTCAAGCAAATTAGCAAATATAGGATGATACATCAATGGACTTCATAAAAAGGTTATTGACTTCAAAATGGTGGAACTCGCCATGGATTGGCTCAGCATGTATGGTTATTTTTTTACTACTCACTCACCCTTTCTCAGCCCCTAAAATGGTAAAGGTGTTCACTAACATAATGGTGCAGCTTCATAGTACTTTGAGATCTATCGTGTCTGATGTTTGCAAAAATTTTACAATGTGTTTTTGGGCTGAATTGTTCAAGCTCCAAGGTGTACCTCTTTGAAAGATAGCAATGGCAACAACTCCAAATCAAACTGAAAAACTTCAAGATTTATCTTCACTATTTCATTCTGACTACATCAAACCAATGAGCTGGTGTCATGCAATGAATATCTGTACAATACGCATCTCACTCCCCCACTAATACTACACAATTCAAGACAGTGTATGGACCTGATGTGCAACCGGAGCACATCACGGACATGGACCCGACGAGCACGGGTGATTTTACTAATTTAATTGTTTATTTTGCAGGAATCATAACTTCGGAACTTCCGTCCGAACATGATCGGGAGCAACCTAAAATCTCGATCATGTGGTGTCCGACAACGTCTGGCCACGCCGCCTCCGACAATCCGGCCCATGACAAGGCCGAGGCTCTCGACCGAGACACGACCACGACCCGACGACCACCCAAGCCTCGGTCGTCGGCCTAGCCGAAGTCTACTAGGGCTTCGGCCTAAGAAAATAAGTGACCGACATGGGAGAACACACGGTCCAAATCTTATGGATCGAGTGCTCGCCCATGGGCCTTAGTTTCGGTCACATTTAGTTTTCTTTATTTTAGCAAGCAATTATCCTTAGAGAAGGAAAAGAAGTCAACCCAAGAAGAGGAACGTATATTCCTTAGGAGAAGGCCTACAAAAGTGTCGACCCCTTTATCAAAGTGTCGACCTTTTTTACCCAAAGTGTCGACCGCTCACAAATCAAGGTGTCGACCTCAAGTGTTGACAGATTGCTCACTTCGGCCAACTAGACCAATTTCCACCGGCCACCACACTTAAATCTTTAAGTAATGTGATTATTTGGTCAATGAAAAGATAAGGTTCAAATTGGCACGGACATATCTCTTAGATGTCCGAAGATCATCCATCGGACGTACAAGACCGATCGACAACAATCGGCGAACCTCAAGGGATTTTCATCCATAAAATCTGTGATCAAGCTGTTAAATCATCAGAGGATCTTCAAGCAACAGCTTTGCACAACAACCGCACGGATCCCTTGATATTCGGATACGCACAACCTCCGGTTCGGCCCATTCGGATGCGCCCACGCACATACACGAGTCATTATCGGACCACCGAAGAACCAGACCGCGTGCTACTTAGAGTTGAACACCAAGGGAACTTTAGAAGCCCCGGATTCAGATTGGCTCAAGCCAATCTTTCATTTGTTCGGAGCTCTGCCCACCCGACGCACCCTCTTGGTCAACCTCAGTCATCACTCAAAGCTGACCGTGTCAATCTTATTGAACCGAGCTTAAAGTCAACCGAAGTCTTCCCGAAGCTAATCCAAGACGTTCAAGTCATCCAAAAGCTTAGCTTATCTTGCTTAGTTTTTATCTTTTACGTTTTTAGTATTTAAGTGTAACACTTACACTTTAATGAGAAAGAGAATTTTTAGTAAAAATTGTGCATTGCACCTTCTTCCTGAAATGTTTGAAGCTTCTTCCGACACTCTTTCTCTGGTGAGTCATATTCGGCCAAGTGTGTCAACCCTTGCACGTACGATCGGTGCGTGACATCCGAGTGCGGCTAAGGTCTACCAAGGCCAATATTTTGATTACTCAAGTATTCGACTTGTCCAACTTCATCCTTCATTACTATCATTCCCAAACTCCAAAACCATTCCCCGCGTTATCATCTTCTTCCACTAGCCGATTCACGGCTATCTATAACTATCTGAGCCATTACACTATTTCACCGAGCCATCTCCATTTACATTCGACCATTCTCCATATTTCTCATCACCATTCGCTTCCGCAACGCAACTCCACAAAACGCACGAGCCAAATTCCTGTTTGCCGACGCAACCCCAAATCCGAGCCCCGCGTACCGCATTCTTCCGATAAAGGTGCGCCGACCCGCAAGGAAGGCACATCAGGACCAGACCCTCGCCCCTTCTTTCTTATCATTCCCAAAGAAAAAGGTATTGTTGTAAATGCTCTTGCAGGTCATTAGTTATTGAACTTTTATCAGATCTTAGAAGAATCGAAGATGAGTCTACAGAAAAAGCAGCAGCGTAAGAAACCACTTCAACAATCTGGTATATTAAAATTGCACCCTTACAGGTCCAATTCCCTCTATGCACAACACAATATCAAAATCTCACTAGATACTTTGGACCCTTCAAACAAATGCATTGCACCAGTCACATAAAAACTGGAGCTATTGCCCAGTAGCAATACACCTTGCTTTTTTTGTAAACTACGTCTCGCAGTATGTTTCAAGCCTGTTGAAGGATCAATTCCTGCCCAGCTGCAAGATGACTTATTTGTTTCCCTCTGACCTGCTGATGTCTTGCGATTTAGAACCAAACCAGGCAGATAAACAAACTAACGTGAGCTTCACATAAGTGTTAAAGGGTTGCCCGCTTCAAACAATTCTAAGGGAACCTTTCGACACAATTGATCCTCAAGATCAAGTCATGAATCAAGTTAAATAAGTCTCCAAGTATTTACTCATGTTTGAATTCTCCTAAAATATTAATGAAGTGCCTTAAAATGATCCTAGCCAAAGAATGAGGACACATAACCATAAAGACCGAGAGTTTATATTTCTATCAAAGTCTCCAGTAGAAAATATATTCTCTTCCCATTCAAAAGAAAAAGAAATTTTTGAGTAACAATCATCCCACTCAAACATAGTCAATCCAAGGGGAAAATCTCGAGACCAAAGAAATGACTCGCCCATTTATGAAAAATTAAATCAAGCATTGTGCAATCAAATTCAATGTGTCATTGAACATCCATTTAGTTTTCATACTCTTGTCTCAATATGGTTCTCGCCCATTACATGAAGAAAGATAGATCACTTCCTCTCCATAGAAGGAGAAGAAAAATGAACAGATATAAACTTAAAATTTAGTAAACCGTTCTATCAAGAGAATGAAATAACAAGCAGAACATGCAACATTGGATATCAAAACTGAAAAACAACCATGATTAGTATTAACATAGAAAACTGAAAAACATGAACATATATAGCTTTAACAATTATTTCACCATCTATCAAATGAAAATTACAAGCAAAACCATGCAACACTGAAATATTAAAACTGAAAAAGAACCAAAAAAAATAACAGAGCAAATTTCCAGTTTCAGGCTCTAAATATTACCTGATACTGTTGGAAGAGATATTGAATGATTGAATATCTTATAATGGGTTGAGAGATCCCATACTTGCACAAGGCCTTCTTGATGGAGTACAAATAAAAGTTGCTTCCCAAGCAATTCAGATATTACCAAGTCTTGGACTGAGCTTGTTGCCCTCCCCCTACAGGTAAAAGTTTGCCATCGACTAATTCATGTTACAAGAAGGATGAAAAACAAGAACCCTTTCACAGATATCATCATTCATTTTTGTAAAAACTTTGTGGTTTCATTTATTAGACAATAGGCATTTCACATGTTATAGATAGAAAACTATTGTAGCTATTAGAGATTCTTCTAAGCCTAGTCTTGATACTTCAGTAAGCAAAATACAACAGCTAGAATTCCAACATAGCAAGAAAGGATAGATCATTCTACAAAAGCCAATTTGTTGCGGTATTAGGAAAGAATTACATGTTTGTGCAGAAACATTTATTTTACTAATCACGAAATCAATTTAGCTATCCTTTTAATCCCATTTCCAATTATCAGGCTATTCAAGTTTCAGCTTCTGTAGAAATCACAAGATTACAAGAAAAGAGAAATTATACGTGTTAGAAACCAGGCCAAGACCATTTGTCTTTAAGGGTATTAAGAAGCAAGAAAAACATTTCCATAGGATATTGATTTAAAAATAAGAATTTCTTCATGTGAATGTTCAAACTTAATTTAATCTTACAGAGAATTTTTTTTTATAAGCATGTTCTGTAACAGACGTAGCCTTCTTGCATAACATGAATCAAATTTTTAACCCCAGTAAGTCACAATACAATCACACATCATCACAGTTAATGATCCAGCTCAACAGGCTGCACACAACTGAATTCTACCTTTCATTAAGTCACAAGCTTAACAAATAAATAATCAGAAAACCACTATCCTTACTATTGTAACGAAATTTACAAGAAAAAATATAACAAGGAAAAAAATATCAATCTAAGATCCTTGAATGATTTGAGTGCACCTTGACATGAAACCCAAGAAACGGCCAATTCCAGTATCTTCCCTTAGCTCCCGGTGAAAACCTAAGGGGCACATTATAGAGTCAGGGGCGTGCAAAGTTGTTACAGTATTAATAGAGACAACGATGAAAACTCACAGCGGAACAACTTTCCTTGTACATATTATAGAACTTTCCCCACAGTTTCGGACATAAATGTAAAACTAAAACCAGCACAAGAACTAACTAACAAGGGACTACTTAGTTCAAACACCATAAATTTGGAGCATGTGCTTTGCTTAAAGAAAAAAGTTCATAAAATGACAACCTGAAACTCTCTGGAATCAGGCCTAATTAGACATAGAACATACCAGGATCGTTTGGATCAAGTACACCAAGTTTAAAACAGCCAACAGATCCGTCGCTTCTCCCAACCATGAGGCATCCACCAATGGCAGCTACACTTGATATTGATCCACCATTGGTATACGATTGCAAATTAAATTCTATTACCTCACCAGGAAGAGTAACAGCGGTATGTGAGTAAGTCGAAATACGTCTTATTTTCAAAATATATGCAACTCCGGAAACAGTCAATGAGTAGAGCGTGTAAGCAAAGCTTGAGGTCGTAGAAACCTGCATGGAGATAAAACATTTAAAATCACGGAGCAGTTGAATCAAAAGTTAAACAGAACATTGGAAGCTGAGAAAACCTCATTTCTAAATATAAAAGCGAAAGGAAAAAGTGCATCAGAGAAAATGATTCGAAGTCCAATTTTGGGCAAATCACTGTGAGATGTGAGCTCGAATATCTCCAGCGCGTTAGGTGACGCCTTCTGAACTCTCCTGAATGAACTCAAAATATTTAGGTAAGTAACTCAAAATGTCACACAACGAGCCACAACTTCAAATTTTGAAAGCACGAAACGCACCAAATAATATAGGAGGTAAAGTCTCCCGACGCAGAGTAGGAGGCATAATCTCTGGTTGACGGAGCAAAAGGGAGCGAAGCAGCGGTGGAAAATGCATCAGAAAAAGATGAAGAAGGGACAGAAACTTCAGTAAATTTTATGGCGTCGCTGCCGATGAAAGGTACTTCCATTGCCGTCAACATGAACCTACTTCCTCGATTCCAATATGTTATTGGCTTTTGATTGGCAGCGGCCCTCGTCAAAGCTCAAGCCCTAGACAGGGTTTTGTGCGCCCTAGGTTGGAAGTGAAGAACGTTAAAACAGTCCACTGAGTATAGCCACTCACCTCTTTTGAAAATCTGGCGCTAGTCTAAGAAACTTATATCATCGGTCTACAATAATTTTATCTCTAAATAAATATAAAATTATAATTTTGAATTTTGAATTTTTAAAACTAGTATTATAATCAATTTTAATTTCGTTTTGATTTTAACACGATTTTATTTACATTTTAAAAAATTAAAATATTATATAAATTTTTTTTTATAACGGGTAGTTTTTAAGTAATTAAGAGGTTTATAACTAATTTTAGAATTTATATCAAATTTTATTAATTTTTAGTCAAAATTTACTAGATTTTATAACTTTTTTTACTCACTTTACCGGTTCAAGTTTTACGGTTTTTTACTCTTAAAAATCAGCTTCGGCTCATAAATTACGATTTTTTAAAAATTAGAATCACTACCGAATTAAAACTGACGATTTTAGTCCAATTTATGATTCTGGTTCTAATAGGAGCTTTGTAGAAAGGCATTATAAGATTTTTGAAACTCCCAAATTTTTTATATTTTTTAGAAATTCTATTATTTTCAGTTCATAAGGTCGTAAAGATTTTCATGTTATGAAATCCAAATAGTAAACATTCATGTTTTTCTAATCAATCAAATCAAGTTAGTCAATAACAATTAAGAATAATAAATCACTCTAAAAATATAACACCATCAAATTTTAACGTGAAAAATCTCTTAAAATAGAGAGTAGAAAATTACAGGCTTTACAATTCAGAATGTATAGATATGTCTTCAAAGTATTGTCAAAATTACAAAATGCTCCAAGAGCTTAATTTTGAGGAAATCAAGATTTTCTTATCGTTGTTGAGAAAAATCCAATTTTTCTTCTCTCTCATTATTTTTGTGACACACTATAATTCTATACAATAACTCTAATTTATAAATTCAACCCAAATATAGGCGGAGCCCAATAGAATATTGGCACGTGACATCAAAATCCCAAAACGAGAAATAATATAACAGTGGAAATCAACTTTGCTTGATATCAAAAGGTGAAATCTCTTGTCCTCAGGGCTCCCGCACTCTGGACGACAGCATGTGAGGGGATAAGCCACGATGACTCAGTAGGCTAGAGATGAGAGTCATTTATTTGCATCCACAATGATCTATCTCACATTAGAGGTAACAACTCTCACACTACGACTATCAGGCTTCGAACCGTAAAACTTGATACTAACGTTGTCATCTTTAAACTAACTGAACTAAGCTCGTGCGGGCTAAAAATCAACTTTACTTCACAATAGAAGAGGAGTCAAGACATTGTTAGCGGATTTTGAGAGAATAGAAATCTGGATTAAGTTTTTCAGACTAAATTATTACTTGAACTATTATATATCATAATTAGCTAATATTGTCTTAATAAACTCATTCGGCTATGAAGGGTGATAATAAGTCTCGCCCTATCACCATCTTCAAAATTTCTGCACATATCTCGAGTTAGATCAGTTAATAGACAATGTTCAAAGAATCAATTTCTAAAAATTGGATCTAGATTAAAACCGATTGGATAACTACTATGAATCAAAATCGACTCAAAATTTAGGTACGTTTCGGTTTAGATTCACATAAATATTTAGTTTGTGAGAGTCGAATTTACAACAATTTTTTTAAAAAAATTAAACTGGATCCATCGTGACTAAAATAGTCAATTTTTGGCCACAAGTGACACCTAAATTTTATTCTTCAAAAATAAAATACGAAATCAATGTGGGAGTTCATTTCATTTTCGATTGGTTTTTGAAGATAAAAATCCAACTGATTGGGTTATGTTTCCTTCCCTACCATATTCAGCGATGGGAACCATAGGTTCGGCTCCGAACCTAGGCTCCCCTAGATTAGGGGTCGGTGGCATGGAATGTGAGAGAGGCTTGCTAAACACACCCAAAGCCGGTGTTTGCGGACCGGCAAGAAGGCAACGACGGCCATGGACTTCAACGCCAACCCCAATCGCTCTCCCCGCTCCGCCTCGTCCACCGCCACTCCGGCTGCCGCCGATCACGATCCTATGCACTCGTGGTGGGAATCCGTTTCCAAAGCTCGATCTCGAATTGAAGCTCTCTCCTCCATCCTTCGGCCCGACTCTTTCTCCCTCTCCTCCCTCGCTGACTCCGACCGCCCTGCGCTCTCTCTCCTCTCTTCTCCCGAAGCCTACTCTGCCGTTTCTTCTGCCCTCTCCGACCCTTTCTCCGGCTCCGGCGAAGATCCCCTCTGCCACTGGCTCTACGACACCTATCTCTCCTCCGATAAACATCTGCGCCTTGTTGTTCTCTCCTTCCTCCCCCTCCTCTCCTCCCTCTACCTCTCTCGCGTGCACTCCACTTCTTCTGATTCTCACTCGATTCCTTCCCTCGCCGGATTCGAGGCTGTTCTTCTCGCGTTATATTCCTCGGAGACCAAGTCTAGGGCTGGGAAGCCCGTCCTTGTCTCTATTCCTGATCTTTCGCAACCGTCTCTCTACCACACCCCTCGAAACAAGAGCAATTCTGCTGGTTATGCGGCATCGGGGGCTTCAGTTGGGGTTTTGTCCGCTCCTCTGGAGCCGCAGATGGCTGTCAAGTCAACGAAGAGGGCCTGCATTGTTGGGGTAGCGCTTGATTGCTATTACAAGCAGATCTCACAGATGCCTAGCTGGTCCAAGGTCATATTTTGTCGATCTGCCGCTTCTTGGGCAGGACAAGATTGCTCCTGCAAGGCTGAGTTCGACCAGGAAAAAGAAAAAGAAAATAATAGGTTTTCGGATGCCAGCGTTTTGGAGAATGGAAACGAGATTGAGGATGTTGTAGAAGGGATGGGGAATTTGGGTGTTGAAAAGCCTGGGAATAACTCTGCAGATTCGGATTTGAAGGCCTCTAGAATTCCTCTACCATGGGAGCTCTTGCAACCTGTTCTTAGAATTTTAGGTCACTGTTTATTGGGTCCACTGAATGCTCAAGATGTTAAAGATGCCGCTTCTGCAGCTGTTAGATGTTTGTATGCGAGGGCATCCCATGATTTAGTTCCCCAAGCTATCTTGGCCACTCGAAGCCTCATTCAGCTAGATAATCGATCCAGGGAAGCTGCCATTGCAGCAGTAGCTGCTGCCAATGTCACATCCAACGCCAACACGCCCACCAAAGTTAAGAAACCTGAAATCCTACTGGTTTCAAAGTGAAAACTGAGGTTCTTTTTCTTCTTGTATTCTGAATGAATGGTTGGTTTGATGGAATAGAAACCAGTATGCATAACATTGTAAGTTTTATGTCCGGGTTTTCCATGTTATCTGCTGAATTGATGTAGCTTTTACATTCTAGGCAAGTTTGAATTCGATAATCACCCCATTTATGGGACTGTTTTGGTTTGTTACTTGAGAGCTGTACTTGATGGATTTTGATTGTTTGTGATCTTCTTGCTCTTATCCTTTGAACCTCTTTTTGGTCACTTCAAATCGAATAGAGTCAAACATTATGCGAGGGGGCTTGTATGATTAGATTGAATTGCAGTATTCTTCTGTGCTGTAATTGATGATCGATGAAAAAGTAGCTTAATTAGAGAGTAGGATTTTGGGGACTTGATAATATGAGTTTTTGGGCTGTTGATTCTCTTTACCAGTGCCATGTATTGGAAGATATGCTGCATGCTATGTTTTTATCTAATTGGAGAGAGTATATCATCTTAACTGAATTGTTGTTGGTCTAATTCAATAAATTCGATATTGAACTAAAATATTATTTATAATTTTTATTGTCTGAATCAGAGTTTTGCACGTAATAAGTTAAATTAAGTGAATATGCTAAGAAGTTAAACCGAGGGTTACGTTGTTTTTAAACATTTTTGTATAATTTTTGAATCATATTTCATAATAAATATTATAAAAGTAGAAAATTAAAAAAAAAAAAAAGATGTTGATGCATAGTCTTACTATATTTCATGGTATATTTTCAAGTTAATCTAACATCCTTTGATTCGTCCTCGTAGGGGTACCAGTTCTTTGAGAACAAGCATTGATTCCTGTCTTTTGACGACATGTGAAATGATACTTTATGTGGAAATTCGATGTCGAGTTGATTACTTTGGCATTACCGAATTTCGCATCGTCCGGTGAGGGAATTGAAACCGTGCTTAGCCAAGCCTATTTACCTAATTTCACGTGAAGGAAACACGGCAATCAAACCCGAAACTCTTCCTCGATAGCGACTTATTGAGCTCCTAATAGGGGATCTAAATTCAATTTCACCAATAGAGCCCAGAGGCAAACTTTGATGGGTCCAATGAAACCTTGGCTCGTTGACTTGGTTAAAGCCTAATATCGGCTTGGCTTCTTGTCCCTGTCTTCTCTCTAAAATGACCCACCACTGTCGTCTTCTTCTATTTAACAGCTTTCTCTCTGTCACAAAGCTGCTCTCTCTCTCTCTCTCTCTCTAAAATGACCCACCACTGTCGTCTTCTTCTATTTAACAGGGCAATCCCATTTAATGTTGCTTTTTTCTTGCTCTTGCTCGGTTTTCTCGCCCAGTTATCGTCTCTCGCGAACACTGTACGTCGACAAAAGCAACATCAATGGCGTGTCTTTATAACAACGTTAAAGCAAGACTCCTCCACCTCCCTTTTCTCTGTTTCTCTCTCTAGCTCAAATCCATCACCAATCGATGCAGGATGACATGAAGTGTAGAGCTCGCCCCCATGGCCTATCACCCATTTTCTCCTAAGAATGGTACCCTCTTCTTCTTCTTGCTTCTCGTTCTGTTGGAGGCCAACGCCGCCGGGGAGAAAGAGCACAGCTATTCTCCCCTTAACTCTCTCAGAGATGGAAGTAGGAGGGAAACATCAATGGATTTCTGCACACTAAGCCATGGCCGGAACAATTGCGATAACGATGACAGAAGGGCGTCCAACGCAGTCCCTCTTCTTCCACGAGTGCATAGAAAAGGACGTGGGGGAGGTCGATCTCCATTGCCATGGCAGGAAGATGATTTCAGTGCCAGCGCACACGAGGTTCCGAGTGGTCCGAACCCAATTTCCAACTAGGTGGCAAAATCACGCTATCCAGTGGACGAAACCCAGGTGAGTAGCCATGGAAATTGGCTTGGAGGTGAGATAAACAGAGGTGGAATTAAGCTGCCCGCCATTGAAGACGATGTGATTACTCAATGGGTAAAGATTGTTCAGCTTAATTATCCTAGTACAACTCAGTTTTATTGAATGATCGGACGAGATGAATTGATCCATAGCCTTTCTTTTTTGTTTTTCATTATCTTAATCTGAATCCAACCACTCAGAATGGCAGCGGTCGTTTCAATCTTTAGCTTTTTTGCAAGGGTGAAAGATGAAACCCCAAAGTAAAGTTTGAATTGACCCAAAGAAAAAGGCAGCAATCAGATGGCTTCACTTTCGGCAGGGGCCTACCCTACCCTACGTGGAGAAGCAGCTCTAAAAAGTGTCGGAGAGGGCTCATTATAGCCCAAATCAACAGAATTATTTCTATATTAATTTTAATTTTAAAAAATAATAATTATTGATAGATGCCGTCTTTATAAATAAAAAATTATAAACTAAACTAGTACTATAAATAAAAATTTTTAAATTTAAATAAATTTAACTTAAATTTTAATAAAATTTAATATAAATTATTAAATTGATTATAAATTTACATAATTACTTAAAATTTGATCAAATATAATAAAAAATATATTTTATGTTATACTTTAATTTTATTAGGTATAAAATAAAAATCTAGAACGGTGAGAGTTCTAAACTTTTGAAATCATTGAATTTTTGTTTTTGTGGGTGCATATAATTAGAATTGACCTTTAAAACATCATAATATAATCCATTTAAAATCTTGAAACGGAAGATAATATATTTTTTTCGATCATCTTAAAACTTTCACGTCTCTTTTCTTAAAACGTGCAGCATAAAATAGATTTTTATTCATAAGTTTTCAAAATGCAACGTAACATTTCTAACAAATACGAGAAGTTGATTTCGAACAAAGATCGAACGATACTGCCTCAAGAGAGGCCTAATTCTATCGACCCCCTCTAATGGTGGCTAGAAAGAACTGAAGAATTAGTGTGCGTGTGATTTGTTTTGAGACAAGAATCTAAAGAAATGATCGTCCATAAAATTCAGACTTTAAGTATACCATCTGTCTTCACAACAAGTTCACATATATTAGAAATAAATAAATAAAATTAGAATTATTAACAAAAATAAATAATTAAAATTTGTTGTGGGGCAGTGTCAAAGGTGATTGTCGTCTATGAAGTTCAAACTGCAAGTGCATAATCAATGTCTCGGCATGTTTCTTCACAACATATCAAGAATTAATTACTATGAAGTAGATGTGTAAAATTAAACCTTTGAAGACTCCTAAGTTATCGAACCAAAGTCATTATCTATTAGTTTTCTAGTTATGCATTATTTAATATAATAAAGTTGGAGGTCTTATACTAGCGAGAAAAATATGGAGAAGATAATTATTTTGTATACTTATTTATTTATAAGTTTTTTATTATCAAATAATCTTCATCATAAAAAATCTCTTCCCTCTCTCTCTCTTCAAAGGTGATCGGGAAGCTTCTGTCTTGTACCAAAAAAATAAAATCTTTTGCTCTCATGGTCTATCCATCCTGACTCGATAGTTTGTGAAATAGTTAAATCACGGTGACTCAGCGGCCCATAAATAAGAGACTTTTACTTGATATCCCAAGGAACGACCTCAATATTAGAGATAACAACTCACACACTAAAATAGTACAAGCGTCGAACTTAAGCTCTTGTACTCAATCTACCATCGAGAGCTTCTCATCCTAAAGCTGAAAATAGTGGGTGATTGAATCTTCTTCGTCGAGTAATTTAACCAGTCAACTTCAAGGAAGTCGTGCAGCCGTAACCTATGCTTGCATTTCAAATGAATTAAAATACAAAGGGTGTGATTAATATACTCTGCCACTTGTCACTCGCCCTTTTAACTTAATCCACGATCCCTGCAACAGTGGCGTTGACTTCATTGTTTTTTGATTGTTTAATTGCAGTTGACTTCTCCTGTTTTGAAATAGCGCATGATTCTCCCTCGCCCTCTCCCTCTCTCTCTCTCTCTTACAAGTGGTCGTCCTCCATGGATTTTCTCCCAAAGCTCGCTCTTGTTCTTGTGTTATTGACCCTTCTTCAGAGCCATGGCAGTGCTCGATTCGTCGTGGAGAAGAGCAGCATCACCGTGCTCTATCCGGACAACCTCAAATCCAAACACGACGCGGCCATTGCTAACTTTGGGATTCCCGACTATGGAGGATTCATTGTGGGTTCTCTGGTCTATCCCCAGAGGGGTTCTAATGGGTGCAGTGCTTTTGACTCTGACAAGCCCTTCAAGTCCAAGAACTCTCTCCCATCTATTCTTCTTCTCGATCGCGGAGGTCGTCCTCTTTCTTCTCTATTTTTATTTTGTAACGCTTCTGGTTGTTGCTGCCACGATTTCATTCCCAATCCTGGTTTTCGATTTGGATTTGGATTTGATTTCATTCCCCTGTTATTATCGATGCACTCTAAGTCTTGAAACAATTTTAAAAGGAACTGAAAGGATTAGACTGTTTGATTTTTGATTATTTGCTGCTTCTTTCGATCAAACTCTAATCAATGGCTGTTTATTTCTATCTCCGACCCAAAACTATTGTGTTTTTCATTCTTGGGATCTAGTTTTGAGGGGAAAGAGGATAATTCTGCATCCAAATGTCTGTGTGCAGATTGCTACTTTGCAAAGAAAGTATGGAATGGCCAACAAGGAGGAGCGAGTGTGGTTTTAGTAGCCGACAGTATCGATGAATCTACGATAACAATGAACTCGCCATCCGATAGCCCCGAAGCAGACAAGTACATCGAGCAGATTGGAATTCCATCGGCTTTCATAAAGAAATCATTAGGTGATACTCTCGAGGAAGCATTGAAAAATGGCGAAAAAGTAATGGTGAGAATCGACTGGAGGGAGGCAATACCGTACCCCGACAACCGAGTCGAGTACGAGTTTTGGACGAATAGCAATGACGAGTGCGGGGTCCGTTGCCAGGAGCAAATGGATTTTGTGAAGAACTTCAAGGGCCATGCTCAGATTCTCGAGAAGGCCGGCTTCACTCTCTTCACTCCCCACTACATAACTTGGTCCTGTCCTCTGGCCTTCATCGAGAGCGGCCAATGCAAATCCCAATGCATCAACCGGGGAAGATATTGCGCCCCCGATCCTGAGCAGGATTTCGGAGCAGGATATGACGGGAGAGAGGTTGTGCTCGAGAATTTGAGGCAGCTCTGTGTGCATAGGGTCGCCAATGAAAGCAACCGGTCCTGGATTTGGTGGGATTTTGTCACGGATTTTCACATTCGATGCTCGATGAAGGAGAAGCGGTATAGTAAAGAATGCGCCGAGGACGTAATGAAGACGCTTGGTAGCCGAAACTCGTCGCTCTTATCGTCATATTCGATCTTTTGTGGTTCTAAATGTTTCATGCTCTTCGATGCAGATCTTCCGGTCGAGAAAATCCACAAGTGCATGGGCGATCCCGAAGCCGACGAGGAGAACGAGGTGCTTAAGATTGAGCAACAAAAGCAGGTTGGACGAGGATCTCGGGGCGATGTTATTATCTTGCCGACGATTGTGATCAACAATGTCCAGTATCGAGGTTTGTTTCGGTGATTCTTTCAGTATCTTGTGCTGTACCTGCATACTAAAGCTGTGGATCTTTTGATGGTTTGAAGGGAAACTAGACAGAACTGCTGTGCTGAAGGCCATCTGTTCTGGATTTAAGGAAAAATCGGAACCCCCGGTTTGTTTGACAGCAGGTTAACTTGCATTTTATTTTTGCGAACTAAATCTTGAAACATGCATACATTTTTAATGTGTTGTTTTCTTCACCAAACCAGATGTTGAAACTGATGAGTGCCTTGAAAGGAACGGCGGATGCTGGCAAGACACGGCCTCGAATCTAACTGCATGCAAGGTGTGCTGTGTAATTCGATGATGAGTTCTACGGTACTTGGTTAGACTTGGAATTAATGTGTTTGGATGTTGCAGGTCCAAGTCCTTATGATATTTTTATCGGCAAATATTATTCTCGTCGGGTCTAGATAGTTATCTATTGTTATTTCTTATTTTTTAGTTATTTCTTTAATTGTTATTTAATTTCGTTTGAGGGTCAATTTGGCCTTTTTATATTCAATTAGGTCAAACAAATCTATTTAAAGGATGTTAACACTAAGAAACGAAGTATCAGTGAATAAATCATGCATTTCTTTAGCTAATTATCTCTTTTTCTATTTCTGTTAATTGCTTCCTTAATGAAAAGAAAAATTGTGGTTACTCATTCTAGAAATAAACTTCGTGACGAGGATTCTAACATTGAATGTGACAGGACACTTTCAGGGGAAGAGTTTGCGAGTGCCCTGTCGTCAATGGCGTTCAGTACCGAGGAGATGGCTACAAGTCATGTGATGGTATGCCCTTTCCTATGCTCTTCACCGATACTATAAACACAGTAGTGCAAATACGGAAATTGAACTAGCTATCCCGCCCAATGCATCGAAGCGATAGAAGTGCAAATTCATCGTGTGTGTAATATTTTTCGTCCCTCGACACTGAATTTGCTCTCATATCGCGTATTTTCAGCCTATGGCCTTGCAAGGTGCGCGATCAATAATGGAGGCTGCTGGTATGGGAGTCAAAATGGATTGAACTTCTCGGCTTGCTCGGTTGAGTGTTGCGCTCCCACCAAATTGTCGCGTTTTTTAAGGTTTGTCTTTTAGTAATTTCATTTCTACTGTTGGAAGCAGAATTCTGAGCTTTCAGGGTGCCAATGCCCAGCCGGATTCAAAGGAGATGGCCATAACTGTGAAGGTAACTTAGGATCACATTCCTAAAAGTCCCACACAGCCCTGCAAGTTCAAACCTTATTTTGTAATCTTCGAACAGATATCGACGAATGTAAAGACCATCTAGCCTGTCGGTGCGATGGCTGCAGCTGCACGAACAGTTGGGGCGGGTTCGACTGCAAGTGCAGTGCCGAACTGGTGTACATAAGGGAGCAAGACACATGCATAGGTTCGATCCGATTTCTTATTTTTCGGGTAATTCTAGAAAGCCTTGTCAAATAATATGCTTATTTTCAGATCGGAAGGAGTCGAAAGTCGGGTTATTCCTGACATTCCTCATCCTGGCAGTGGTGGTCGGAGCTGGGTTGGCCGGATTGTTGTTCTACAAGTACAGGCTGAGGGTATGCTCAATTGCCTTCCCTAGTTTTGTTCTAAGTCTTATTTTGGATAAAATGTCAATATGAGTTGAGAAATTTCATTCTTTTTGGCTTGTTTCCCAGTCTTACATGGACTCGGAGATAATGTCTATCATGTCGCAGTACATGCCGATCGACAGTCAGAACAGGGTCGAATCGCACACTGTCATGGAGCCGCTACGCCCTGGTTTATAATCGAAAGTATGCAGTCATCACACTTACACAGTCAAATAGATACGCGTATCGACACAAAGTAAACGAAGGATAATGGGGATGGAGTTGTAGGATTGAGATTCGCCATACTTGTATAAAAATGAAACCGAGTGATAGACTTTGATTTTGTTTGTGTAAATTAAAGAATTGATATCGTTTCTTTAACGTAAATTAGGTTTACCTTCTTGTCGTATCTTCTTAGTTCTCTTTCTGACGTATTGAGTTTTGACTGGTGTAATTAAAATGTTTTTAAAGTTTTGATGTGTTGAGTGAGTTTTAGGATTGTCGGTCGATCTTAGGTTTCGACTCTTGAACTGAAGACTGATTTACTTGGTTAACAAGTTGAACTGCCCACACATAAATGAGATGAAGTCTTTGTGGATACTGGGTCAATATAAGGATAAATAACAATTTATATTATGAATTATGAAAATAATTACAACAGATATTTTAAATTTTAAAAATGATCAATGAACATTTTCAACTTGATCATAATTGTAACATACACCTCGTCGTCACGTTAAGTGGTAACACCGGAGATGTCCTCCATAAATTTACAGTTAGCCTTAAGCTTTGTTCGTCTTCGTATGGGAAAGAGGAACAACTATGTGAGAAAAACCGTGGAGCTAGCCGCTCAGTTCTTCATCAATCCAGCTACTAGCCAGCCTAATGTTGCTGGGCTAATATTGGCTGGTTCCGCTGACTTCAAAACCGAACTCAGCCAATCTGATATGTTTGATCCTCGTTTGCAAGGAAAAATATTGAATGTGGTTGATGTTTCATATGGAGGTGAAAATGGTTTCAACCAGGAGAAACGGCTGATTGGAAAATACTTTGAAGAGATTAGCCAGGACAGAGAAATATGTTTTTGCAGTGGAGGACACACTTTGAAGGCTCTAGAAATGCGAGCCATAGAGACTCCTATTGTTTGGGAAAATCTAGACATGAACAAGAGTGTGTTCAAGAACAGTGTGACAGGAGAGGTAGTGGTAAAACACATGAACAAGAAACAAGAGGCTCCTCGTGATAACCCGCACAGACATAGTTCAGTTGGTTCATGAATGAAACATTTAGATCAAGAGTTACGGTTCGAAGCCTGCGTCATCACAGTGTAAGAGTTTAATTCTCCGATATTGAGGTTGCTCCTTGTGGTGTCAAGTAAAAGTCTCTAATTTCTAGGCTGCTGAGTCACCGTGATTAACTTTCTCACATGCTGTCGGGCCGGAGTGTGGGAGCCTGAGAGCGAGAGATTTTGTCTTTTGAATTAAGAGGCGGATCAGAGTAACTTCTGGGACCTGGCTATCTCAGCCAAGCCGGAGTTTCTGGAGTCAGCTTTAAAAGTTTTTTGACTTTTGGGAAAAAAGTCAATGATGATTACATAGTTCTACCACTAGTGGCTCCCAGTCCCCGTCCCAGTCCCAGACACTCGTGGAGTTTCTGGAGTTTCTCGCGCCTCTGTTGCATTGCTTCAGAACAGGGCCGACGTGGTTTAGGATCCTACTTTGGTCAAGGTTTGTAGTAGTTTCACTTTGGAAGTTCTTATTTGCGTCTCTTCCTCCACGTCTTAAAATAAAATTAAAATCGAAATTCATGGTTTTTTATTTTTGAAACCGGCATTGGAATTAATAAGTCTGATTCGTTCTATTTTTAATTCAGTTTTATTTTATATTTTAAAAAAATTAAAATATAATAATAAAATTAATAAATTTAGTAAAAATCTGACAACCTGACTAAAAATTAGTGAAAGATTAACCTAAACTCAAATGGCCAAAATTCTGAAAATCTAAGGTAAAAATTATGAACGGATATTTAAAATTATATGTATTTTTTTAATTAAATTTGAAACTGGAATCCTAGATGGGGCCTGGCCAGTTGGAGGTTCTAAAATTGCAAGTTCCTCATCCAATTTTTTGCAACCGGAATTGCACAGAACCTAGAATTATTTATTGAAGTAGTGAATCTCTGAACACCCCACGATTCTTCTCCTCCACCCTCCGTCTCCATCCCACGACCAAAATTAGAAATACGTGTCTGCGACGAGAGAGAGAGAGAGAGAGGTTCAGAGTCAGAGAGGGCCAAAGGGTTGTTCTTATGTCGCTGTAGCCTGCTTAAGTTGAATTCTCAGAAAACCCACCTACCGTCCATTCTAACCTTCGCTTTTATATGAGTTGTTCGCAGTTGCGTTGCACCGACAGTTGAGCCTCAGATTAAGGGATTAAACATTATTATATGGTAATCGACTTCAAAAAAGCTGTTGCTGGGCCATGGTGGAGCGATCTACCTACAATGACGCCCCACTTTTTATTCTCTCACCCTTGCCTTCGCTGCTACGGATACTTATACAATCACCATCGCGTTTACACCATATTAAATTCTCGACCACCCACTGGAGAAAGGGGTTTTAGGTTTCTTATTTGACCTTTTTGAGGTATATCATCTCTACCCAGTTATTTTTTCTCTTCTTTTTGTGTTCATTTGATGCGTTTATTTGTCTGTACTTGTTGGGAAGACTGAACCCAAGAGTAACAGTGATCTGGGTGCCCATTTTATTCGAGCAATTTGCATTACGTGGATCCGGATGGTTACACTAAGTAGCTGAAACTTTATTCTGTACTCTGTAGAGGTGATTTGCTGAGAAACAGGATATTATATCATAGGTTTCTATTCTCGTTTGTCTGCTTGTTGTTCATGTTCTAATTGATGATTTTCTTTATCTGGTTATTGGAATTGTATCTTGAATAAGATGAATTGGGTTGAGAGCGTTGAACATAAATCAGAAGTGACTCTGTTTGATGTGAATTGCAGCCTCTAGATTTCGTGTTTACCAAATACAGACACAATTTGTAGCCATTATAATGCAATAATGGTTTTTATTCACTCAATTTGACTGATAGCTTTTGTGGGATTTATGTGAAAACATGGGTTTGGGACTAAGAGTTTATCATCATCTGGGAACTAAGCTGCTTTTGATCTGTTACTGTCTAACAATGATCTTAATGAGTTTTGCTTGAATTTTTTTGGTTAGTTTTTGTTGATTATAAGCACTTTGACTTGACAGAATGGGTTCTGGAGATTGGTTTAAGACAGTTTTCAGGTTAAGAAAAGTGAAATACAGCAATTCTAAGAAAGTAAAGGTATGATTAATTTTATTGAATCGGACTGATCAACTTTAAGCTGAAGATAGGAGCTTCAAGCTTAGAGTTTACATTATGTTATCACGCATAGTATTACTCAATCTTCTTTTTTATTGTATCATAGAAGTCTTCATCTTCTGCAAAATCAAGTGTTTTAAAATGGCCGACTATGTCAAGGAAAGAGTCCTCTGATATGCTAGTAGAAGTTGCAGCCGCTACTCGGATACAGACTGCATTTCGAGTGTATATGGTTAGTTTTCTGAGATAGCATTTCTCTTCTTGTTAGCAGTTTGGTTTAGATCATTTGGTTTAGACTTGAAAAGTTACATCTTCACATCAAGGACCATTAATAATGTCTAAAGGAGGAAGGTAAGTTGGCTTTTCTCCTTGAAGACGCTTTGCGGATTTTGACGGTTGGTCCTTCAAGATTCTGCATGCTATGAAATTTACCGATGATCATAACACCGAGCATAGGATCCCGAAAAACGAACCGAATCAAAATTGTGAAGAATGCATGGAACTTCGGCTAGTTTACCAAATCAAACAATATTGTATTAGTGCAGGAGAGATACTAATTGTGTACTAAGTAAATATGTGGAAACCAATTTTCTTCCGTGTGACAAACAAAACATTACGAGAGTTATGAGATTTATGAATCTCTTTTTAAATTATCTTGTTCTGATTTCAGGCTAGAAAGAGTTTGCGAAAGCTGAAAGGTATAGTTAGATTTCAGAAGCAATCACTGGGCTGCTCTGTCAAAAAGCAATCTACGTCCACCTTAGCCTATCTTCATTCCTGGGGGAAAATACAGTCCCAAATCAGAGAACGCAGGCTTTATATGGTAACCGAAGGCCGAACAAAACAGAAGAAACTCGAGAATCAGCGAAAACTGGAGGCCAAGCTTCATGAAGTCGAGGTTTGACCACTTGGGAAAATTTCTTTTCCCATGCTATCTTCTGAAACATTGGTTTCTATTATGTAATATTCCCATGTAAGTGTCTAAATGGTTGGCAGGTGGAGTGGTGTGGTGGCCCTGAAACGATGGATGCAATTCTGGCTCGAATACACGACCGAGAAGAGGCTGCAGTCAAGCGGGAGCGAGCTATGGCGTATGCCTTTTCACATCAGGTATGCTACTCTTTATAAATGCTCTTAGTATTCGGTTTTCTCCGATCCAAACAAGACAAAATGTTTATTTTCAGTGGAGGGCCAACTCTAATCAAATCCAATGGCTGGGAAAAGATAAAATGGGGAACTCTAATTGGGGTTGGAGTTGGAAGGAGAGATGGATAGCTGCTCGTCCGTGGGAAAACCGTGTGAGTTCTCTACCGAACAGTCTGAAAAAAGCTCTGAGTAGGCAGTCTAGCAAGGGTGGTAAGAAGAAAAGTTCACTGTCTCCAAAAACACCAGTCTTGGTTAAGTCTCTTTCTCCCAATGGGAAGTCAACCCCAAAAGCTAAGAGGCTGTTCTATCCTGCTTCCGAGAAATCTTCGGCGACACTCGATGGAAGCAATAAAGTTGAAGAGGGTTCTAAGACAGATAATTCGACAACTTAATCATCATGGTTTTGAATTTTGTGGATTGATTAGCATCTTGTTTTGGATAGTTCCCGCGAAGCTCTGATCTTGGTTTTGGATTTTCATTTTTTTCCGTGTGATTTGTTAAGTTAGAAAGCCAGTGAAATACAGTGTGTAAATTACAATGTAAATAGACAAGATTTTCTTGGGATATAATTTAGTGCGAGTGTGATTTCAAAATGCAGTTGTTTAATCAAGTAAATTACATATGAATACTCTTTATGTGTGCAAATATCGTAGAATATTCTTTATGAATATTTATTCCAGTTATTTTTCTATTTTTATTTCTTACATATGATTTTTGTAAAAGGGTTTATTTTAGTGATGATCAAACTTAGCATTTTTTTTAATTATGATATTACGACAAATTATCAATTATTTTAAAAATATAAGGTTGTACGTGAGTAATAATTGTATCACTTACAAAGTTTTATTTTTAATTTGTTTTGATCAAGGGTGGGCACGAACTAGTTTCATCTTAAAATAAAATTGGAATTGTAACTCATGGTATTATTTTAATTTTAATTCATTTTTATTTTATATCTAAAAAATAAAATATATATTTTTATTATACTTGAGTCAGGTTTGAATTAACTAGTCGAGTTTATAACTAATTTTAAAATTTATATTAGATTTTATTAGACTTTAAGTCGACGTTTACTTGATTTTAGAATTTTTTGACTCACACTGGTGATTCCAGTTTCATAATTTTTTACTCCTAAAAATCGATATCAGCTCATAAGTTATATTTTTTAAAAATGAGAACTAATATTAAATTAAAACCAGCGATTCCAGTTCAATTTCTAGTTTATCCACCCCTACTTGTTACCAGATCTGTCATCCCTCGACCAACTGAGCTGAACCCGTATGAGCATTATCCACCCCTACTTTTGACGTTGCTAAGTTGCTTAGTTAATATTTTTGTTGTTGATGATAATAGATAATATTAGTTTGTTAACTTTAACATGGTAGCTTGATTTTACATTTTGCTTAATTATTTTTGTTAAAAAAATCTACCATTTTGTATCATATAGTTGCATTAAATTTACATGATACAAAATGTTAAACCCTAACTCTCAAAAGACTCCCTCTCTCTTGACTTTCGATTTTCCTTCTCTAAATCATTTTCCATTTCCCATCTATGCCCAATTTACGTGCTCTAATTTCGAGTTTTTTGACTTTGAGTTTTAGTATTTTCTGATTTTGAGACAATGGTTCGAAGATTTATGCCCTTGAATCATACATTTTATCTCGAACTTCAATTTCCAACAATTGAGTAAATGAGAATTCGAACCCGAAATTAAAACCTTATCCGGAGGCTCCATCTTAATAACTTATGTACATTAAAACACTCTCATTTCATAATCATTCTATACCCAGTCGAACGTTCCGATATAAGGTCGAGTTGTTCAGCACTAACACGATGTAGGGTCGAGCAGTCTGATGGTCAATTTTTTTTGAATTTTTATTTAATTTGAGTAGGCAAATATTATTCAAGTTATTTAAAATTTTTACTACACATTTAAAATATTATCAGACAATATTCTCAACCATTGCCCCTTAGCTATAGTTCCCATTTTTCTCATTGTTTACAGAAGTTCTTGAGAAATGGGTTCAAGAAATAAAAGTTGGCGAATCTGCACAAGAATGGAAGAAGCCTTTGCAATTGAATTATCAAAATGAGCAAAAAACCTTGTAGAAAGATGATCAACTATTTCCAAAAAAATCAAGATCTAAACATTGAGTAATATTACCAAAAACTGTTTCAAATCGAATATAATAAATCGTACAATTGTTGAAAAATTATGAAATAATTTTTTTTCCATTTTTATTTATTCAAATTAAATAAAAATAATTTTTTTTTTCAAAACTCAAAGTTTTTTCACCTATTTACTTAAAATCTCGTGGGTCATTGTGATGGATTCAGTTGTCTGACCTAATATTTCAGTCTCGACCCCTTCTCGACTCGTAAAAGTGCTAGTCCAAGCCATTAGTCTCCCCACCACCCATTCCAATATTACATCAATAAGTTCAAGTTTGCAACCTTATGGTTGAAGTTGAGAAAGAATATCATCATCAAAGATACCCATTGAGGAGCACTCTATCTTAAATTTAAATTTAAAATACCATATATACCTTTTGGGTAGGATGAAATGACACCCATATTTTAATATTAAGATAATTTAAATTAGAATAAATTATTTTTTAAACTAGTAATTTATTCTTTTTGACGGTCTGCCATTCTTATTCTTTAAACTAAGAACGTGCACCCACTAGTCCGATCCAATTTTATATTAAATTTATAATTTTAAATTTTTATAATGGATAAAAAAATTGTTGATTTTAATACCGTTCTAGTTTTTAACCTAATTTTAATTTATATTTAAAAAATAAAATATATAATAATAAAATATATTTTTTAGGTTAAATTTTAAATAATTAAAGAGATTATAACTAATTTTAGAATTTAAGTTGTTGATTTACTCTATTTTAAACTTCATGTCATCTCGTCTTGAGGGCATATTCGTCTTTTATAATTTCGAAAACAGTTACGATCCGCCATCTTTTCCGATTTCTTCTCCGACCAGAACCGGGGCCCCTATACCAGTACCACATTAGCACTAGTAGAACTCTCTCTCTCTCTCTCTCAAATCTCGTTCATGGCTTCCCCTTCGTCGTCTTCTTCTCGGTCCCTGAGACCAACTGGATTTGTATTGCTCCTACTGCTGGCTTCTTTACCACTCGCTTTTGGTTGCTACACCTCTATCTTCAGCTTTGGGGACTCCATCGCCGACACTGGGAATATGTACCTTTCTTCTCCGACGCCTCACCGTTCTTCATATCCGCCTTACGGTGAAACCTACTTCCATCATCCTACTGGAAGATTCTCCGATGGCCGTCTCATTATAGATTTCATCGGTATCATACCCGCATTCTATTTCCCTTTGTTCTTTGTTTTCTGCGCTGTCTCACTGTTTGTATTTTGCCCAGCTGAAGCTCTGGGACTCCCGTTCGTGCCGCCATACCTGGGACGAAAGAGCTGGAGTTTTGAAGAAGCAGAGAAGGGTGTCAATTTTGCTGTGGCTGGGGCTACGGCTCTTGATGCTGCAGATTTGGACAGGTTGGGCATAATTAATTCTGCTACAAACGTGTCTCTTGGAATCGAAGTGCAGTGGTTCAGTAATTTGCTCTCTTCTATCTGCATCTCTTCTTCAAGTAAATCTCAGACTGCTTTCTCCTTTATTTTGCCTGTTCAAATCAAGTTTTTCAAGTACGAAGCTTAATGGTTAAGATGATTTTACTCATGAGAAAATCCTTGATTAGCTTACCCTTTACAATTTAGCATAAAAATTTCCATGGCGATAAATTGAACTCTGATTCAGTGTAAAGCAGAACAATAAATTGCAGAGAAAAACTAGAACTCACTGCACTTTCTGCCATAGCATTGAACAGTAGAATATGATCTGTTACTCTGTTTACTGGGTCTATCAATTGGATTTACGACTCGTGAATCATACATTTTATCATGGGTAGGAGATTTGAAGCTTTGATTTACAGATTGCAGCAAGCTCCTGGAGAGTTCTTTGGTTCTGGTTGGTGAGATTGGAGGCAATGACTATAATTATCCATTCTCTACTCAACGAAGCTTTGCCGATATTCAAACTTTCGTCGATCCGGTCGTGAAAGCCATTGCTTTGAACATCCATGTAAGAACTGCGACTGAGCCAAGAAATGTCTTTTGATAATGCTTTCTTAATCGAACTGAGACAACGTGTGTGTTTCCGACAGGAGCTGATCCGGCTCGGCGCTAAAACATTGATGGTCCCAGGAAATTTCCCGATCGGATGCTCGTCCATGTATCTCACTGTCTATGAGACTAAAGATGAGAAACAATACGACCCTATTTCCTCTTGCCTTAACTGGCTGAATGAGTTTTCCGAGTATCACAATGAAATGCTTAGAGACCAACTGGATCAGATCAGAGAGCTTCATCCCGAAATCAACATCATCTACGGGGATTATTACAATGCCGCTCTTCGTTTCTATAAATCCCCAACAGAATTCGGTCTCTCTCTCTCTCTCTCTCTACCTCTACGGTGGTTCATGCTCGATTTTGATTGTGTTTTTTCGCAGGATTCAAAAAGGAAGGAGCTCTAATGGCGTGTTGCGGAGGCGGGGGCCGATACAATTTCAGCCAGTCCGAAGGGTGTGGCTTGCAAACAAGATTGGCTTGCGATAACCCCGGAGAACACGTCGCGTGGGATGGAATCCATTTAACAGAAGCAGCTTATAGAGGGGTTGCAGCTTTCCTCGTGGAAGCGATTCAGAAAAGCTGCGTCGGTTTTAATCCTTCCATAGCCAAAAGCAGCAGTTTTTGGGAGTGAAAATCGCTGTTTGTTCCGAATGAATCTAGGCGATTAGTTGGTCGCCGGCGGTGGCGCTCCGCCGTCTGTATTAGCGACCGTGTTTAGTATTTTATGATTAAAAAGTCGGTTTTTTTTTCAAGAAACGGAGTTGCAAACCGAAGATGTCGGATGCGTGTACTGGAAAGGAATCATGAATGGGTTTGTCTTGGCCTTCATCACGACAATGGGCGGTGTCCCCACATGTCTGCGTCTGTTGTCCTTCGTTCAGTCAATAATTTACATTATGTGTGTCATTCCAACGTGCCACAGTGCGAGGTAGTGCTGTCAAACGAGGGAGCAAGCGAGTAATTCAGTACTGTAGCAATTTGAGTCCGGGTCGTTTTGTTACAATGTCGAGTTGAATCTGGCTCGAGCCCGTATTGAGCCCAGCATGTCAGCTCGCTGGAGCTGGCTCGTGAGCTCGGCAACACCGAGCCAACCGATCCGGCTCGCAAGCCAGTTCGCGAGCTGGCTCGGTATGCTCAAAATACCTGTAGTGCGGCCGACACTTAATCGACGTTATAAATTTTGTAGGTCGACCGCATAAGAAGGTGTCGACCGCTTAACGTTCCAGAATATTTTAGGTGTCGACCACGTTTATATATGTCGACCGCAAAGTATTTATCGTTAGTGAAAGTGTCGATCGCCGATATAAAATGGTCGACCGGTATACACAAAGTGTCGACCGACGTTGTAAAAAGAGTCGACCGATATAATGTAACGGCTAGAATTTACATATTCAACGGAAACATCTGGTCGACCATGGAGTGCACCCAATGCACGTTGTTATGAGGGAATTTTATAAATTGTAGGAGTTAGCTGAAAATTTCTTACCCGAAACTCTCTCAATGTTTCGTTTATTCGCATGATAGAATGCTAGAAGGTGCTGCAAAATATGTGGCACAAGGAAAGTTACCTCTCTCAATGTTTGACCACGAAAGAACTATAACATTTATACAACAATACATTAATCCAAGCTTTAAGCGAATTCCTCGCAGTACATTGCGAGGCGACATAATAAAATTGTACGAGAAAATGAAAAATGACTTGCTTCTTTTATTTTCGCATGCGCTCACGATGTCAATATGTATTACTTCTGATTTGTGGAGTGCACTCAATGCACTCGGCTATATTGTTGCGACTTCGTATTTCATTTATGCGAATTGACAACTTAATAAACGCATTTTAGGTTTTTGGAGTTGTGAATACCCTCATAGTGGTATCACAATTTATCGATACATTGTTAATATTCTACAAGAATACAATATAAGAGATAAAATTTTTAGTATTACGTTAGATAATGCTTCCGCTAATGATGTTTGTGTTAATCAATTTAAAAAATATTTTTATTTCGATAGTATTCAGTTTTCCATTTTTCATATGCGGTGTGTTTGCCATATTTTAAATTTGATTGTTAAAGATTGCATGCAATTGTATCACCGCATATTGATGCAATTAGAGTTGCAATTTCGTTTATTTCTTCGTCAAACGACCTACAACAAGATTATCGAGAATTTTGTAAAGCGGCTAACCTCAAACCTAGAAAACTAAAAACCAATGTTTCAACTCAGTGGAACGTCATTTGTGATTTTATTAGTCAAAAGACACAATGTTTTACTTTGGATATTTGTAGTTGTGATATGACTAATCTATTTCTCGAATTTTTTCAACCATTTTTTGAAGCCACCAAAGAATGCTCGGGAATTTATTATCCGACTACGCATCTTGTGCTTCTGTGGTTCTTGTAAACGTTAACAATTGTAATCAATGTTAATGTCGACAATGCTAATGTAAACAACTTTTCATTCTTCAATGAGAAAGTCATTTTCCTGAAATAAGAGTAAGTGTCGACCGCATTGATACATGGTGTCGACCGCATAGCTACATGGTGTCGACCGCAAATCCACTTGGTGTCAACCAGATAATAAGGTATCGACCGCAGCTCATTCCAGAGCATTTTATGGTGTCAACCGCACATTAATACAGAACATTTTATGGTGTCGACCGCAACTCATTCCAGAGCATTTTATGATGTCGACCGCATACTAAAAGATCGACCGCAGATTAATACAGAGCGTTTTATAGTGTCGACCGCATATGAAGTTATCGACCGTCAGTTCAAGGTGTCGACCGCATCGTAACTAGGTGTCGACAGCAGACCGCATCGTTATTCTGTAATCTTTTCAAATAATTGGAAGATTTTTTTCTAACTTATTTTACTTTTTATTTGGCACAATGAATGATTTCGGTGTTTATATTTCGATTCGTACAATGCATGATTATTAATTGTTAACTCTTTTACGAATTGATTTCAAATTAGATGCTATATATGTTGAATGCTATTGATTTAATGTTTCGATGCTATTGTTTTAGTTTCTTTGAGATATTGATTTGATGCTATTGTTTTCGTGTTTCTTTGGCATAATGAAGGCGATACATACAAACGTTATCATGCAAAAAAAAAAATGGATTGAAGAAAACAATAGGCATAAATTTTTCATCAAAATTTAAAATTACATAATACGGAAAGTTATAAAACTTCAATATACAAAAACAAAATTTCTATGTTGGACTCGTTTGGCTCGGCTTGTTTAGGTTCGACTAGCTCGGTTCGGCTCGCTCGTTTAGGCTCGAGGCTTGCGAGCCGACTCGAGCCTAATTTTTTTGAAGAAAACTCGAACGAGTCGGCTCGAATAGGCTCGACAGACTAGGCTAGTTTGACTCGGCAGACTCGACGAGCCGGCCGTCCCCAGCTCCAGCCGGCTCGTTTGACAGCACCAGTGCCAGGTGACAAATAGGTGCGACCAATGGATGAGAAAACGAGAGGAACAGACAAAAAATGTGCACACTGTGCAACTCAGGTTTAATCACTTATCGAATCAATTAGATGTTTCGATTTCTATAAAATTAAATTTAAAATTAAATGCGATTAAAGATTTTGAGTTAATTTCGATTTAAGTTCATGTTAATTTTTTAAAATTAAAAATTAATCTAATCCGACTTAAAGAGTTAAGAGGGAAGATATTTCGAATCTTTTCGTGAATTTTTAAAAAATATGAAAAAAAATAAAATTTTAATTAGATTTTATAAAAAAAATATAAAAAGTAAAATAAAAAGAAATAATTAATCTTGTCAATGATTGGGCTGTATGAATGGGCCATCAGGCTTTCTGGAGATTGATTTCTTGTTTTGCTGTTTTATCTTAATCCATAAGGTGAAATTTTCACGGCCGCAACTCTCACCTCCCGACTCGATAATATGTGATAGGAAAGTTAATCACGGTGACTTAACAACGTAGAAATAATACACTTTCACCTAACACTATAAGGCAATCTCAATATTAAAAAATTAAACTAACAGGTAAATGTGCCATAAGCAACTGAGCTATTCCTCTATTTTCAGTCTTCCACCTTGACTTCTTCTCAAACCTCTCGAAGTTCGGGAGCAGATAAGCACCGCCAGACCTGTCGAGGTCTCAATCGACGCAATTGATCATGCCCGTTTTCAGAACACCTTTCAATGGTTACTCAGTCAAGTTCAGCCCTTTCTACGAGTCCCGTCTCGCCGTCGCCACGGCCCAGAACTTCGGCATCATCGGAAACGGCCGCCTCCACGTTCTTGACCTCAATCCCTCCGGACCCATCTCCGAGCTCGTCGCGTACGATACTGCTGATGGTATCTACGACCTCGCCTGGTCGGAATCGCATGACTCCCTCCTTGTTGCCGCCGTAGCTGACGGATCTGTCAAGCTCTACGACACCGCTATTCCCCCTACTTCAAACCCCATTCGCTCTTTTCAGGAGCACACGCGAGAGGTTCACTCCGCTGACTACAACCCGGTTAAGCGCGACTCATTTCTAACCTCCTCTTGGGACGACACCATCAAGCTCTGGACAGTTGACCGACCCACCAGCGTCCGGACCTTCAAAGAGCACGCCTACTGTGTGTATTCCTCGGTTTGGAACCCTCGTCATGGCAATGTATTTGCATCCGCATCCGGAGATTGCACTCTTCGGATTTGGGATGTTCGGGAACCTGGCTCGACCATGATTATTCCGGCTCATGATTCTGAAGTTCTCGCATGTGATTGGAATAAGTACGACGATTGTCGAATCGCTACTGCTTCGGTCGACAAATCAATAAGGATTTGGGATGTTAGAAGCTTCAGAGCTCCCATTGCTGTGTTGAACGGACATGGCTATGCAGTAAGGAAGGTCAAATTCTCGCCACACCAGCCAAATTTACTGGCGTCTTGCTCGTATGATATGACTGTGTGCTTGTGGGATTACATGGTGGAGGATGCGCTTGTGGGTAGATACGATCATCATTCAGAATTTGCTGTTGGGATTGATATGAGTGTTCTTGTTGAGGGTCTGCTTGCTAGCACGGGATGGGATGAGCTTGTATACGTCTGGCAAAATGGGACTGATCCCAGAGCTCCGTAGTTGAGGAAAGTGTTCTTCTTTTTCCTCTTTTTGGAGTTCATAGAGATTTAGATTGATACAACTTTTTTAAGATAGAGGAAACAGCTTGATTACTGCCATTGCTTTTGCTGCTGCTGTTGTTGTATGGATTGTTCTCATAAAAAATAAAACTACAAGCTTTATTTCTGCATAGATTTTTGCTGAATTACTTCCATAAAAAGAAGTGTTTTGGTTCTTCAGAAATTCACTTTAATTCTTGTGTTCATCTTGGAGTTTCAGACTTGGAGATTACACTTATGCAAGCTTCCACTCCTAGAGTTATAGTAGTTTCATGTTTTTTCTCTATTTGATTGCCATATATTTTGTCATTTCTTCGAAATATTTTGTCTTCATTTCGTAATTCAGCCTTGATCTGAACTAATTCTGTATAGTTCTCATGTCCTCCAGATTGAGAATCAAAATGGTTTATAATTTGTTTGCTCTCTCTTGACGTTTCCTTTTTCCGCCTTTGGTGTGGTTCTGCAGTCAAGTCTTCTTATGATTATGTCAGGTTTAGTTATGGTAGGAGGAGGAAACCGAAACCAAACATTGGTTGACATTCAAAACTGAAATCGAACGTTGATGGGAGGAAAAACTGAAGCTGATTGTTGTGTTTTTTCATGTTTTTGGAGCTTACTATTGCTGATAAAGGAATTCTGTTTCTTTTATTTTGCTATAAGAGGGTGATGCACCCTACAACAACGAGGTTTAATCCCTAATTATTTTACGATACGAGGATTCGAACTCTACATTTGTCTTCAACTCGACCAAGATTTCTTTCGGTTCTTTCGAATAAACCCATGTTTCCAATGATCCAAAGCTCTGCCAAATTGTTACAGCCATCTTCACCCCAAAAATAGTATCATAAAATCAAGAACAATCGAAAAGAAACGGAGAAAGATTTGATAGAACTATGGTGCAAAAACAATAACGAGTAATCAAAAGAGCTTGCTTTTTCCGAGCACTTTGATCGGGGATTCCTCTGACCTCTTTTATGTAAATAAAATAGTAGACTGCTTATAATTTGGCAATCACCTTGTGGATACTAGCAAAGCCCAACTTCACTTAGCCGAGTTAACTCTGCATCTTGAGCTCAAGACCAACTTACAGACGAGTTCAATCCGACTACCTGTAAGTTGTTGAATTTTTGGTGTTTTTCGGAAGCCAAAACATGAAAAATGTTAACATTACTTGCAATATGCTCATTAATCTACTTATTTTGGGAAGCACAATGCTTATTGAAGCTCAAAAGTTGTGGATTCTGGGAGAGGTTTTGAACCTGAAAAGGGTTACTCTCCAATGAACATGAAGACCCAAGTCTGGGGTTTAGATCAGATTATCTCTTTCTGCTTCAAGAGTTGGGCCAAACATGGAATACCCAGTCCCCAGAATATTCTTTTTAGACGAATAAATAAATGAGAACAATGTCTGCAAGCAATGTTGCAGCACATCGAGAATGCCACGCCTGGCGCCATCGTCTGCGCTCTGTCTTTAAAGGATCGGGATCCTGCTCTTGAATTTATATTAATCATAGGTGATAAACAACGCCAACTTTGATTGATTGCTTTCTCTTCAAGCTTCTAGTTGATATAGATGCTGGCTGACTCTGATGACTGGTAGGTTTCCCTGCTTCTGATATTCTACCTACGCGGACTCAAAATTAGCCTCCAGTTGAACAGCGGATCAGCCCCACCTACTTTATCTGCTGCTGGAAGAAATAAAAAAAGGAAAGTCAATTTGGATTCTTGTTTACTTAGCTGTTCCATTTTCTCTCAGTTGGCTTCTTTGTCCACGTTTGATCGATGTGGGAAATTTCTAATTATTGGGCGGAAAAAGAAATGGAAACTGTTGATGAGTTGACTGGTAGTTTGGTTGCTGAGAAACTCGTGTTTCATTTGCTTATATTTCTTCTTTTGCGATTGAAGTTGACTCGAACGAGAGTTGTTACCCAGTTTTAAGAAATGGGTATCACGAAATCCTCGCAAGTATTGTTTGTTTTCTTCTGGGTGTTTTCAATTTGCATTTCTTCATCTTTCCAACTCGAGCAGGCGATAGTTGAAGAAGATGACAACGGCCTGCAGGAGAAGTTTCTATCAGAGGGTCGAGCTGTGGAGCTATTTCAAAGGTGGAAGAAGAAGTTCAAAAGAGTGTACAAACACGGAGAGGAAGACAAGAGGAGATTCAAAATCTTTGAGAAAAATCTCAAGTATATAATCGAGCAGAATGGGAAGAAAAGTTCAGCAAACGGGCGTCGATTGGGGCTGAACAGATTTGCAGATTTGAATAACGAGGAGTTTCAGAAGAAATTCCTGTCGACAGTGAAGAAACCTATCCAAAAGAAGAGTTCCCTTCTGAGGAGAAGCATGAGAGGAAGAGATGAAAATTGTGAGGCCCCTTCAACTCTGGATTGGAGGAATAAAGGAGCAGTCACTGGTGTTAAAGACCAAGGAGATTGTGGTAAGTTTTTTCGTTTTTTGATAGTACAAGATTTCACATCATTCAGATGATAAAATGGAGTGGTCAATGGCCATAATGATTTCATCCATGAAAACTAGGATATTTGAGTTGACCCTACATGATCTTTCCTTGAGAATAGACAGCTTTTTATTGATCTTGGGTACTGATACGCTGATTTAATCCTGTTTCTTATGGATAAAGAACATCATTTGCGACCAAAATCAGACAAAAAAAATCTTGGTTTCTTCTTCCCAATTTAGTATATAGCTGATGATTGAGTGATAGTTTTGAAGTTGATTGCTTGGAAATTGGAACAATTTTACAGGGAGTTGTTGGGCGTTCTCCTCGACGGGAGCCATGGAGGGAATAAACGCAATTGTTACTGGGGATCTGATCAGCCTCTCAGAACAAGAACTTGTGGATTGTGATAGCACAAATGATGGCTGTGATGGAGGATACATGGATTATGCTTTTGAATGGGTTATTAACAATGGAGGAATCGATTCTGAATCGAATTACCCTTATACCGGAGAAGACGGGACCTGCAACTCGACAAAGGTCCCGTTCGACTCATCGAAACCTTACTCGATGTTTCATATTAAAAACTATGAATTCAATTCTATTTTTTGCTGATTAATTTGAATTTTCCTCATTTAGGAGGATACGAAGGTCGCATCAATCGATGGATATGAAGACGTTGCGGAATCCGACAGTGCACTCTTGTGTGCTGCCGTTAATCAACCAATTAGCGTGGGAATCGATGCTTCTTCGATGGATTTTCAGCTGTATACTGGTGTAAGCCGACTCTTTTCTTGTCTCGGGCCTAGATTTCCTGGTTTTGTTTTGCTAAATTGTGCATTTCTTAATCAGGGGATTTTTGACGGAGAATGCTCGGACAATCCTGACGATATCGATCATGCAGTTTTGGTCGTAGGATATGGCTCCGAAAACGATGAAGATTACTGGATAGTGAAGAATTCATGGGGAACTGATTGGGGGTTGGATGGATATATCTACATTAAAAGGAACACAAACATAACAGCCGGAGTTTGCGCGATTAATGCCATGGCTTCGTATCCGACTAAAGAATCTTCGGCATCACCTCCGAGTGGATCACCATCGCCGCCTCCTCCGCCCAAAACACCGCCACCACCGCCGCCTCCTCCACCGCCACCGCCGCCACCGCCACCACCGCCGCCTTCTCCGTCACCGAGTCAATGTGGGGACTTCTCTTATTGCCCGAGCGGTGAAACTTGTTGCTGTATATATGAATTCTATGATTATTGCTTGATTTACGGTTGCTGTCCGTATGAAAACGCCATTTGTTGCGCCGGAACGGAGTACTGCTGCCCGAGCGACTATCCAATTTGTGATGTAGCGGAAGGACTCTGCCTCCAGGTAATCCATTTGAGCTGCGTAACTCTGTGAATTTACATTCGTTCTTTCTTGTGACTCGATGTTTTATGTCGATCCGACAGAACCGTGGCGATTACTTAGGAGTGGCTGCATCAAAGAGAAAAATGGCGAAGCATAAGTTCCCGTGGACGAAATTCGAAGACACAGAGAAGTCATACCGGCCTCTGCAGTGGAAGCGGAATCCGTTGGCCGAAATGCGTTAAAAAAAGAACTGAAAAGTGGTTTTGATCCGATTTTCGGTTGTTTGCATTGCTATTAATAACACTTGTTCTAATTCTCTGATTTATATCTGGGACAGTGAAGAAAATTATATATAAACTGATCAAACAAATCATCAAAGGCAATCAACATTTATCATTGATGATCGGCTTATATCATTTTCGGTAGTCAATGCACAATCTTTGCGATTCTTCTCGCGTCTTTGTAAATAATACAAGTGCACTCCAAGGTGAAGTATTATTCGAATTAATCCTCTGTGTATTAGCAAGTTAAATCCTGTAATTGTTACCTTTAAATTTAAGATATTATTCATATTCTTGTAATTGTTTTTTAGCTGTATTTTGCAGTGTGTGCCGTAAGCTGCACTACAGCCCAAGATTAATTTAATGGCAATTCAATCAGGAATGGAGGGAGAAAGAAGATCTCTGCAAATCAAGGAATTCTAATTAAATAGGAAAGAGGAGAAAACGTTGAATTTTTAAAAGAGAACTTTCAGACCCAGAGTATAGCTGGGGACACGGGTTGTGCCGGGCCAATTTTTATTTTATATTTTGAAAAAATATAATTTTTTATTATATTTAGATCAAATTTTAAGTAATTGACTAGATTTATAACTAATTTTAAGATTTATATCCGATTTTATTAGAATTTTGGGTCGATTTTACTCGATTTTTGCTCATAAAAACCAGCGCCAGCCCATTAATAACGATTTTATATAATTCGAACAAAGATCGAATTAAAACTGACGATTTTAGTTTGGTACACGATTTCGGCTCGGTTTTGCCCATCCTTGCTAGAGAGGGTGAGCTATCAAGAAGCACAGGAGGCCCGCACAGACATAGCTCAGTTAGCTCAGAGATGATAGATTGAGTACAAGCAAGAAGCAGAGGAGGTCCGCACGAGCATAGCTCAGCTGGCTCAAAGATGATAAATTGGGTACAAGCAAGAAGCAGATGAAGTCCGCACGGACATAACTCAGTTGGCTCGAAAATGATAGATTTTGTACAAGCAAGAAACAGAGGATGGGACTAGAAGTGACAACGTTGTGCTTCTAAATAAAGCAGAAAACCAAGATCTGATTCAAGAACTTAGAGCACGCAACTGGAGTTTTGAATATAACTACCGTGAATTTGATTATTTTTTGAAAGCGTTACAATTATAATTTGTGAACAATTACTTTATGTTATTTTCATTTTTAGCATGAACTATCTATCACTCAAAATAATTGTACATACGATCATGAACTTAATGCTCGAACATGTTTTGTTTTCTCAACCAGATTCTATATGTTGAACACATCGTAATTCAATCTTCTAAATCAATGGCCGAGTCTTTTGATCTGACTTGACAAAGAGCAAACAAGTGAGGGGAAGAAACCTCCATTAACAAATAAAAGCTTTTTCGTCTGAAAATGGATGTGAGATCCTTGTGCTCCATGGGCTAAAGATTCGCAATTTGTTCGGTTGAAAGAAGNTATTTACTGACATGTCATGATCAATTTAAATTATAGAATCGAAATCCAAACTTGTTGATAAGTTCATCAACGATAGAACTCTCCATATCCAAAGGTGTTGATAAAACTCAGTCGTAAACAACTGGTTTTTCATTATGAAAAGTATTAAGCCGTGCTTTTATTTATGTACCATCCATGGCGTTTTCACGTCATGCAGTGGATTGATCATTTGTTTCTTCGTGCATTTCATCTTTTTGTTTCCCCCATTGATGAACACAAAGATGAAGCTTTTTGCTAGCGGCAGGAAACTCCGCTCCCTGCAATGGCGTCACCACACGAAGAATTAGGTTAAGCGTCTTCAATCTCAACTTATCCGCCGCTTCAAAAACATCCACCATTTCTCTATCAAGCTCTGCAAGTTCCATTTCTATGTCTTCGTTAAGGTCTCCAGGTTTCTCTAGTTTCTTGATATTCATGGTCGTTGTCCTGTCTGCGATTTTCTCCTGGATAATCGCAATCTGGGTCGTCAGTTTTTCTTCCTCTTGTATCGTCTTCATGTGTAAGCTGTTGATCTGAACGAGCTGTGCGTGGGAGAGATTGCTGACGATCTCCGGCAAGTTGGTCTCGATCTGCAACCCACTCTGGGAATATATCAGCCGGAAAAAGATCGACGGCCGGCAGCCGGCGATCCACAGAAGAGAGTTCTCGAAAGACGTGCACCATTTCGGAGCAAAAAATGCTAAAACATTACACTTAGCTTGCTCCCTTCGAATCTCCGTATAGTCCTCGAAATTCTTCAACACTTTGTCCGTAACCCGGGTCAATAACTCGCTCCCGCCATTGATGTTTAGAGCTTCAAGAAGCTCCGAGAGCTCTCGCTCCTGAGCCTCAATTCGTCGACGGAAAACGCAGGAGTAAGGGAGTTGGCGGGTGTCGTTAGCCATTGACGAAGACAAAAAACAAGCCAGAAGCATCATTTATAGAAGAAGAAGAACACGAAACACCTTGGCTAAAGAAGACAACATAAAAGCTCTGAGAATGGCCATGTCTGCCATGAAACCTGCCATTTTTTCAAAAAACGGCGTTGGTTTGAATTTATGTTCAAAAGAAACCTCACCGGCCCTGAATCTCTCTCAGTGGACAGTAAGATCGGCGTAATCAGCACAAGGACAAAGAATCGACACGAAACAGTGAAGACTAGGCTGTCCAGATCTTGGGGGCACTAGACACAAGATGATCGTCGTTTCCCGACAAGACCGGCGCTGTTTGGCCCGTGATCTACCGCTCGATGACACGCACGGCCTCCTGCGCCCGCAGGAGCCATCATCGAGCCGCCATGCGTAGTCTAACAATGAATTGAACGCAAGTTTTTGGAGAGGGTGGTGTTCTTGTGGGTACACATTACAAAGATTCTGTACGTAACGTGAAGACAGAGAATAGAACACCTCGTGGGAGAGCTCGTGAGCCAACCCTTGGATTCATCGAATCAATCACTATTTAATACATTATTAGTATTATAAAAAAATACGATAAAAGATTAAACTTAATAAACTAGAGTGTGTATTTCTCCCTTTCCCTTTCAAAGGGATCATGCAATTATATGTATTTTTCAACGGACTCTTAAACTTTATATCAACTGACACATGAAAATATTACTCTTTTTTAACTCACAATTTAATCTTATAACTTACCCATAATACATGGAAGCCTATGATAATAAGAGTGTTTATTGTTTCAAAGCAAGAAAAATGTGAAATTCGAACGGCAGATCTGAAGTTTTTCGAGTATATATTTTTTATGAGTTGGTCTGGTTAAGATTTAGACTGCTCTCAATCAAGAACGACTACAGAAGAGATAACTATTCTATTCAATATTTGTATATTGATTTAAACTTTGAACTATCTGGCTAGCTACATACATTAACAATATCTTAAATTTTAAAAGTTGTTAATTGACATTTTGTATTTTATCATAATTTTAACTATTACTTTCTAATCACATTTATTATTAATTTAAACAATGTTCATTAGTTTACTAGAAAGATAATTTTAGAGTTATTTAATTATTTTTAGTTTTTTATTTTACTTAATAACGTGTTAAATCATAATTGATATAATAAATAAAATAAATAATTATTTAAATTATAATAATTTAACGTGAATAAAATGAAGGAGATATTGCTAATAAAATACATCGTAAAATAGGGATTAGAAAATAGCAGCCGTGCGAATGAAGAGAGAAGATTAGAAAAGTAAAACCAGAGACTGGTCCTTCCATGTGTGTGTTTTTGACAATTCCATGTCTGCGTATGGTCAAACTGGAATGGCTGAAAGAATTCTTTTATATGCGGATTTCTCTCCCCCTTGTCTTTCCAAATCCGCATTTCTCAGACCCCAAACTTTCCAACTTTTTCTTCTTCATTGCTTCGAAGCTACAGTCGTTGTGAGTCCAGATTTTTAGGTTTGCGAGTTCGTTTTTGGTTTTTCAGTTAATATTTCGGTTTGGGTTTACTAGGAATTTGTTGGGTGATTGGAAATTTTTGATATTTGGATGAAATTTCTTTCCCCCTCGATTTGCAATTCTTTTTGTTTGCCGGGTGTGAATCGCTCTCTCAGGTTATTAGCTGGTTAATTTTTCTCTCTAGAGTTAATCTGTTGTGTTTCGATAGCATGACTTGAAAGAGTTGAATCTAGGCTGATGATAGACGATGCCTGATTACTTCTTTTTATTGGATTATATGTTTTTACATGGAAACTCAACCTCATTTCTGTGGATTTTATTTGTTCATCCGGATTTGTCCTGCTTGTAGTTTTGTCGTAAGCTCTGTTCTTTCAAAGCTTTGTACTCATTAATCCAATTTGTAATTAGTTTCTAACAAATTTGAATGGCTGTAAACAGGTTGACTGATTGTGTTTTTACTTCTAGAAATGGGAGGAGGATTTAGGGTTCTTCATCTGGTCAGACCATTTCTTCCATTCTTGCCGGAAGTACAAAGCGCGGATAGGAAAATCCCCTTCAGAGAAAAAGTTATATACACAGTTCTCTCTCTTTTCATCTTTCTAGTGTGCAGTCAACTTCCTCTCTATGGAATTCACTCGACAACAGGTGCCGACCCATTTTATTGGATGCGTATGATTCTCGCATCGAACCGTGGAACTGTGATGGAACTTGGAATCACCCCAATCGTTACATCTGGACTGGTGATGCAACTCCTGGCTGGCTCCAAAATCATCGAAGTGGACAACAGCGTCCGAGAGGATCGTGCACTTTTGTGAGTATTCTTGATCTTTTTCTTATTTGAAACAAAGATTATTCAATATTTAAAGGACAATGTTCTAAACTCAATGTATGTTGCTGTTGAACTCGTTTTTAAAGGAGCGATTCTTGCTTATTCTTTTCAGTTTTAGTTTTGCATTTTAAATTAAGTTTCCTATCTTTAGCTGTGCTTTTCAATTGTGTATGCAGGAATGGTGCACAGAAATTGCTCGGAATTCTGATTGCTGTTGGGGAAGCTGTGGCTTATGTCCTGTCCGGGATGTATGGTAGTGTCGGTCAGCTTGGTGTTGGTAATGCCATTCTTATAATCATACAGCTTTGCTTCGCCGGAATCATCGTGATATGCTTAGATGAACTTCTCCAGAAAGGATACGGCCTGGGTTCGGGAATTTCCCTCTTCATAGCCACCAATATATGGTATCCTTCATTTCAGATTTATTTCGGTTTGATTAAGTGACAAATCTCGTGCTGCATGGTCACTTAACTTCTAAATTTCATGTGCAGTGAAAACATAATTTGGAAAGCGTTCAGCCCGACCACTATTAATAGCGGCAGGGGAGCTGAATTTGAAGGTGCTGTTATCGCTTTGTTCCATCTATTGATAACCAGAACCGATAAAGTTCGAGCTCTCCGAGAGGCTTTCTACAGGCAAAATCTTCCAAATGTTACTAGTTTACTCGCGACCGTCTTGATCTTCCTCATCGTCATCTATTTCCAAGGTTTTCGTGTTGTTTTACCTGTGAGATCGAAGAACACACGAGGGCAACACGGCTCATATCCGATCAAGCTTTTCTACACCTCCAACATGCCAATTATTCTGCAATCAGCTCTTGTCACCAATCTCTATTTTATCTCTCAGGTTCTTGTTATTTATGAGTTTCAAAACTAGGAAGTGTTGAAATCGATAAGATTACTGACTGAATCAGCTTTCGTTGCAGTTTCTGTACAGAAGGTACAGTGGGAACTTTCTCGTTAATCTTTTGGGAATATGGAAGGAGTCGGAACATTCCGGTGGGCAGTTTATTCCGGTGGGCGGTCTCGCATACTACGTCACCGCACCCGCGAGGTAATTTGATTACCATCTTCTCTGCCAAATGTCACACTTTCGGGTCTATGTTATATGCTCTCGAATTTTGGTTACGGTTCAACGATTATTGTCTTTTTGCAGCTTGTCGGACATGGCTGCCAATCCATTCCATGGACTATTCTATCTGGTTTTCATGTTGACAGCGTGTGCGCTTTTCTCAAAAACTTGGATCGAAGTTTCTGGCTCGTCCGCTAAGGATGTGGCCAAACAGCTCAAGGTATACACCAATTGCTTTCATCTTTTTTGTCCGATCTCTTATTCTAAATCGACAATCTTGTGAAATTTGGCACACATAACCGTGTCAGATGCGTACAAGTAAAGAAGAAATACCAAATCTGGATATTTGAAAAAGAAATTTCTGGTTCCATCTTACTTCCATGTCAAAGAAAATGTGAAATTTTATTCGTTAATAATAATGCAGGAGCAACAAATGGTGATGCCTGGACATAGAGATACAAAGCTAGAGAAGGAGCTGAACCGATACATACCGACGGCAGCTGCATTTGGCGGAATATGCATCGGTGCACTGACAGTTCTTGCGGATTTCATGGGAGCGATTGGATCGGGAACTGGAATTCTGTTGGCCGTCACAATAATCTATCAGTATTTCGAAACATTCGAGAAGGAGAAAGCCACAGAACTCGGCTTTTTCGGGTTCTAACGTACGGTTACAGGATAACAAATTGTGCTGATTTTCTACATGATGCAGATTGAAATATAACAAGGTATTAAAGATTAGTACTTGGATGATTTGTCGATTGTAGATTTCGGTGCTACGAATAATCCTTTAAAAGAATCTTCTTATGTTTTTATGGCAATCGAAAAGGGTGCTCGAGTAAATGGTAAGATCAATCAATACATTATTCAAGGCTTACTTTGCTTTTTTTGCCTGATTCTTGGTTGTGTTCAAAATGGTGAAGTCTATAGAGATCTATTGTGTTTATTTATATGGATGAACTTATCATTGCTGTTCATAGAACAGATGTTATATTTTGGTTCAAGAGGAATTTTCATATTCGGTTTCCAATTAAAGATAACGGTGCCTTGAAATAGTTTCAAGGAATTGAAATGGCTACTTCAATCAAAGGGTTGCTACATGATTTCGATTTGCTTCGATCTAAACGGGCAGCTACTTGTTTAGATAGCAAATTGAAGTTCGTTTGAGTTGTTTTTTAAAAATATAAAAGTTGGAATCCTAGTTTAGGTTGACCGAAAACAAGTTTTGGTCAACCAAAAACTACTCCAACGACAGTTCATTTTTGTTGAATTATTCTTTAATAAGTTATTGGTGACCCTTGTAAATTAGAGAAATGACTTATTCAACAATAAATAATCATTTTTTTTATATGACCGAATACCAACTTCCCTACAATGCAAATTGTAAGACGTCTAAGCGATGCCGAAATTCTGACTCACACACGGTCGTATTTCACTTGATTTTTTTATTTATTCCAGGTGTGACATTGTGCGAATTGTAAATTGTAATCCGGTATTTTCGAGCAATTTTCTTCTAGCATAATAAGATAAAAGAGTCAATCGAAGAAGAAATGGTGACGTTCTTCTAAAAGAAAAGTCTATTGTAACGATTTGATTGATACTCTGTAAGTCAATCTAGTAGATACTAAGGGAACTTTGGAACACGAATATAGGCAAGATTGATCAAACCACGTTAACTCATTAGTCTAAATTTTTTTTTCTTACTCTCACTTGAGAAATTAAATTTATAAAATTTAAAATAAAAACTGTACAACCGAAATTAACCTCCTTCTTAGGTTAAAAATCAGTCCTATATCACCACCTATTTATGGGCAAGTTTAGCGATTTAACTATAAGACCTTGCCTTACATTGTTACTTTGTTGTATCAACCAACGTATATATTTGTGCATTGTTACATTTGTTGCACCAACCAACATACATATTTGTAATATGTATCACTTGATTACACATTAGGTCATGTGTAATTTGAAACAAATCAACTATTTTAAAAAATAATTTGAAAACTACTTCTCACAACGGAGTTTGGAAACTCAACTTCATTGCTCACCCATGGTTAATAATTACATTCAAAAATCGAAAATATATTTTAATTCCATCAAACTTTTAGCTTCAAAATTTAGGAGGATGAAAATTGGGCATATTCTTAAAGAACAAACACATAATCCGGATCATCATCTTATAAGCAAAATAATTGGTTATTGAGGGATGATACAAACCCACTCAAAGAATTATTTTCCTCAACCAAAACAAAAAAAAACAAGAAACGAATGTATCCTGTTTCAATCAACAAGCTTCCCCCCAAGCAAGCCTATGCATGTTGGCCGAGTTTTCCGACCAACATTCTATTCTCTCTCCAAACACCCAAACCCTCCATTTCTCTCTCTCTCTCTCTCTCACAGGATCCCAAAACATAGCAAACCATTCTCTATCCTCCTTTCTATCTCTCTTTCTCTCTCCAACGGATGCTTTCACTTCAACCATTTTTGTCATATGGGAAAAAAAGATGGGTATAAAATGCGGCTATATTTCACTTCCCAGATTACTGAAAATGATGAAGAAAGTGAATCACAAACCAGGAACTTGGGCTGAGGAGCAACGGCTGAAGCTTTCCAACTGTGCCTATGGACAAAAGATTGTCAAGGCGAGCCCGAAGAGGGGGAAGGGGAGAGATCAGATTCCTCTGCAAGGGCATCGAGTGTGGATATGACCTCCGTCGTGTCGTCTAGATAGTACTTGGCTTTACTCGGCTTCTGTCCAACCGTGCAGGCAAAAACAGCTGTGTTTGGCAACAGGATTCCATTTGTCACAGAATTGGCGATCATCTCAAACATTTCCTCGTCCGATCTATCATCGCCGATACATAGTACGAAATCTGCCTGCCTACCATTCTCGGTCATGGATGAGAAGATCTTTTCTGCGACCATCCCTTTACTCACTCCCTAATAGTCCAAGCACATAATATACATAAGTGGAATGATATAGTGGCAAAGAAAGGATTATAAAGAATTCAACAGAACAGAAGATTCTTATAAAAAAAAAAAAATTCTTGTCCAAAATTTTCAATTTTAATCTCTCTAACATCCGATATTCTCTGAGGGAAGATGTTAAAATTAGCAAGGTCTTGCGGGTCCACCATCAAAACATTGTATTTTCCCATGGCTGAATTCAGTTCATCTAAGTCATGCAAACGCCTTTTTCCATGTGATAAGGCATATATTCTTTAAAGGCTAGCTTGTGCTCCACATAAATACTACAAACAATGATAAACAACAATTCAAGCCTCGCTCAAGCTTCGCTCGGTCCTTTCATCCATCAAGAGATGGAACAAAATGTACTTTTCCTAAATATTGCATATCAAGTTTATATTTGACAAAAAGTAGAGAGCAAATCATTTTAGGCATTCATATGTAGAAGCTGAGTTAAGGTAACCTACCTGTGGTTTGACTTCAACAATGAACTGACCACTTTTGACAGCAACAGGCTCGTTGGCTAGAACACTTTCAAGGTGGTCCAACAATTCCTTTGCCTGGCTAGACCCGAAATCCGGGTCTGCATCGCGATGATGCCACACCAACGCACTCTCCTTGGCTTCAATCGAAGAACCATCTGTAGCTTCGGTGTATAGTTTCATAACTGGCTCTGCTATTTGTATCCAGCCAAAATCATTGCTTTGACCACAGTTCTCCCATTCATCAAACGCAGACCACCTACAAAATGATACCATTTTTACACGTCCACCGGCTAAAAGAGCCATTAGACTGACTCAAGAAAATAAAATGGCATACCTTACAAAATAACCATGCTCAGCCGCAATTCCGAGTTTCTTGCAAGGAGAAAACCACTTGCCCAAACTGGACCTTCCTCTTCCGCTGACGATAAAAACAGAATTCTTTACATCCCCACAGAGTGTATTAATGATCGCAATAACCTCCTGCGTTGGAGCTTTGTTAATTGATGTCTGAGGCATAACAGTTCCATCATAATCTAAAAGTATAGCTCGATTCTTGGACTTGATATAGGCAGAGACAATGGCATCACTAGAGAGCTTTTTGAAATTAGGGTCAAGAGCGACAACCCTGAAACCGAAGCTCAAACCAATACCCCAGCACCTTCGTCGAAAATGCTCCTTACAGGTTCTTTCCATGTCTTGAAAAAAGCTCTTTGACCAGTAACCCACATCATGAGTGCTTATATACCTGTAATGCTTCTCATGTCTCAACTGCTTCTCGGCATCAGACATTGAAATCGCCTCGTTCATTGCCTCTGCAGTTGTTTCAATGTTCCAAGGATTGACCCGAATGGCACCACTCAGTGAAGGAGAGCATCCAATAAACTCGGATACCACTAACATGCTCTTCTTTGGTCCACTCGATATAGAGGTAGAATCCGATTCAGAAATACCCTGCCTGCACACTATGTATTCGTAAGGTGTAAGATTCATTCCATCCCTCACAGCTGTGACCACTACGCATTCAGCAATGGTAAAGTATGCAGCCCTTTCACTGAGAGAAACAGGCCTATCGATGAAGACAATTGGTTCATAATTCGGCTGCCGAAAAGTGTCGTTAATTCTTTTGCAGCTTGCGCGTATTTCGTCCTGGATTTCTTCAAGATCTTTACCGCTTCCCCTTGCGGGATTTGCTATCTGTACCAATACCGCTCTTCCTTGCCACTTCGGATGCTGCTTTAGCATATGTTCCATGGCCATCAACTTGAGATTAACACCTTTGAAGATATCCATATCGTCAACTCCAAGCAAGACAACTTTTCCCTCAAATTGTTGCTTAAGCTCCCCTAACCTCCACTCTTTATCCGCCAGTTTCAACACTGTCTCAATCTGATGCATGTGGATTCCAACAGGCATAATCTTAATCCCAACTGTCCTGCCATAATATTCCAACCCAATATAACCCCTCTTCGACTGATACTCCAATCCCAACATTCGACTGCAACAGGACAAGAAATGCCGAGCATAATCAAACGTGTGGAAGCCAATGAGGTCAGAATTCAAAAGAGCTTTAAGAATCTCTTCCCTTACAGGAAGTGTTCTGTATATTTCGGACGAAGGAAACGGACTGTGAAGAAAAAACCCCATTCTCAATCTATTAAACCTCCTCCTCAAGAAAGTAGGGAGAACCATCAAATGGTAATCGTGAATCCACACATAGTCATCTTCCGGATTTATAACCTCAATTACCCTCTGCGAAAAAATATTATTAGCTGCTACATACGCTTCCCACAAAGTGCGATCAAAGCGTCCGCCATGATTAGCGGAGAAGGGCAGCATGTAATGAAAAAGCGGCCACAAATGCTGTTTACAGAAGCCATGATAAAACTTCTGCAAAATATCTGGTGGGAGAAACGCCGGTACACACTTAAACTTGTCCAATAAAAGCTGTGAAACATCATCTTGCTCGTTTGAATCGACCTCCACCCTTAAAGAACCAATATAGAGGACCTCCATGTCCTCTGGCAAACCATCCTTGAGCTGCAATAGCAAAGAGTCGTCATCCCAGCTGAAACTCCACCCTTTGTTATCTGGCCTACGCTTAGCTTTCACGGGAAGCTGGTTAGCCACGATTATTATGCGATCTTGAATGATCGATGATGGACCCTCTGATGTCACGCTATTTGCATGCTCGTCGTCAAGCTCCGAAATAACCCCAGCCACTGTCATTACGCGTGAGAGGCGTTTTCTTTCTCTACCCATTACGGGAAAATTCCCAGAAGCTAGATCTAAAAGATTGGTATACGATTTGGACATCATTTTTAATCACCTGCAGGGTATATGCCTGCACTCCAAGATCCCAATCAAGATCTCAATACTGTAAACAACACCAACCCTTCTTCTCCCGCCAAGCAGACCAATCAAAGCCGGAAACAATCTATTCGCATCACCATGAGAATTAACGACAGATGAAAACGCACGGACCGTAGAATCAAGAATTAATGCCAATCAAGCAAATGAGATACAGAAAAAGCATTCATCAATCAAGACACGCAAATGATCCTCGAACGACAAGATTAAACCATGAACCAAAAAACTAAACATCGATTAGAACAAAGAAACGCATAAAATCGGGTACTAACCGCGGCTCAAACGAAGAACGGCACCAACTTGAGTCGGATCTGAAACAACTTGTGTAAAAAGAAAACCAGAAATTCAGCAATCTAACAAAGAAATAAATCTAGGGTTCGGCTTTGCTCGTCCCTATAATCGAAGAGTCGGTCATATACAGTCCTCTCTCTCTCCTCCGTTTCTCCTTCTGTAGAAAATATACCCTTTCGCTTCGTTTTCTTTTTTTTTTTCTAGTAAAAATAAATTAAAATTAAAATTATAAAAATGAAAAAAAGGGAGAGGATAAGGTTGGCCAGTCGAATACCCAGTAATGCCAACTGGCACTGACTATGTTCCTATCCCACGCGCTCTTTCTCCCTCCCATCCACCCACGCGCTAAGTTTCGGGCTGCCCCGCTGCCACGTGGAATTAAACTGGTCCCATATGAGACCCACTGGCTGGATAGACTGGAAGTAGATCCAGTACATGAGGACCACAGTATTCATGTGGTCGCTGGCGAATCAGGTTTGGTCGACGACCCTGGGTTTAGGCCACGTGTTTTTATCAAGTCGGGGATTCAAACCGCGTGGGCGACGACGTCGCTGATCACCCCTATTTTCTCCACGTGGCCTGCTGTGTCTGACGAGGCGATGACGTCATTATGACAGGTGGCATTGTGGGTCACTCTAAAGTAATAAGATGAAATGTCGTTCTCATCCCTTTTTGGATGGAAGGTATAGGCACATAAATGACGTGATAATCCACAACGTTAAGGGTAATTAGGTCATGACAGTTTTATTGTTTGACTTNTTATCTTGTAGATTTTTGTGTATGAACATAGTTTCTCCAATCAAAAAATATTTATCTTGTAGCTTGGTTTCAATTATGTAAGCCAGTTTCGGATCTTTTAATTATTTACAGATTCATGGAGAACACCAATTTTGCGACGATTGCACATACTTTATTCGTACTCTAGCCGTAAATGACATTCATGTGTTGTTTTTTTTAATCTAATACCATGACTTCTTTCCCGTTTAATCATCGTTCCAACGTATTTGAATTGGTAATAAGGTGATTAAGACAAAGCAACAAAATAAAAATGTTAATATTTAAGCATTTTTATTAAACTTATAAATTATTTTCCATGATATATGAAAATTTGATCATCATAGAAATACCGGTAACTATAAAATACAACACGATCAAATATTATTAATTATTTTTTCAATAATTGTTTTATTACAAGCACTACGATTGAATGAAAATAAATGTTGATAACCATTCGTCTGCAAGGAGCCACATTATATTATATGGTAAACATCAATTTACTTTGTCAACTATGTATGTATTTGCAGTAGATATCTCAAATTTTAAAAATATTCAACTGCATCTTGAACTTTACCATGATTTTAATAGACACTGTCACGTCACATTTTTTTTTTCATTTCAATATGACCATTAATTTGATTAGTAATTTGCATCCATCATGTAAATTTTCACAACTTGTTCAAAAATAAAATAAAATAAAGTAGTAAATTTCTATTTTAATTTCACCGAGTTAACCTAAGAAAAAACAATAGTTTTCCAAATTATAAATATTTAACTTTTTTACCACTATTAATTGATAAAAATAAGTTAATTAAAATGGCAAACACAAAGAACAAATATAATGACAAGATGTCCATTAAGAATACGAGACACTTTAAAGTACAAATCGAAGAGTTTTTAAATTCGAGATATTTGCTGCAAACGACCGCATAGTTCAAGAGATGAATCCATGAAAGCATTGAGCTCTATAGAGCTATGAGTTCATACCTACAAGTATAAAAGATTATTGTAATGAGATTCCTTCAAGGTGAGTAAGTAAGTTTTACTCTAATTATTAGGATATAGGAACCCATATATTAATGTTTCTTAACCTTTTAATGAAAATATGTTTTATTTGTTTTATTGTTTTTTTTTCCCAAATCATATAGGATACGTTATTTATCGGATAATTGTTCGTTATTCCAACATTGTAAAGTCGTCACCACTTCATTGTAATTCCAATATACAGTCGATTTAAGTGCTAATATTTAAGCTTTACGCGAATTCAATAATTAGATTAACTTGTATTTGACGTTAATAATAAGTTTCAATGACTAAATATTAGATTAACTTCTTAAGCAAAATTGGACCAGAATCGTAAACCAGACTAAAATTGTCAGTTTTAATCTAATTTTAATTTTAATTCTTAAAAAACTTTGATTTATGAACTACACGTGACATAATTTGGCAGACCTAAATTCAAAAGCAATATTATTTTGTGAGCTTGATGACTTGTAGCTGAAGTTATGGCTTTCATGCATTAGAAATGAAGCAAACAACACAATAGATGCAGTGCATTGTTGACCACTTTGCATTTCCTTATTTATCTCCATATTTTCTTCAATTTGAAGAAAATGGACTTCTAATGAATGAAATGAAATTGAGCACGCGATACTAAACGTGAAATTCGGATTATCATCATTTCGTCTGAGAATTAACATGTCAGATTAAACACGTTTCAAGTGTCGATGCTAGTCATAAAAATATCTATGCATGCGACGGAAGTATCGAATACTATGTTAAGAGGAATTAAAATTCAAAGATTGAATCCAACGATTATGAAAGGAAAGTCTAAAAAGTAGGCGTGAGAAACACCGGAATTTCTGCCCTTAGTTTCTTCAACTTTCTCATCTAAGTTGATTATTCTTCCAGTTTCCCATCCGTAGCTCATTCTGGTCGGTTTTTGCAGTCTAATGGGTTTCAAACACGTGTCAAGGTCGCAGTCCAACGCCTTTGAACACGTGTTGCGTTTAATGGAAAAGCATTTGAGATCTAGAACCCTAATTTTTTTATTGGTTTCGATTCTAGTTCGCATTGAGTTTTATAAAATTCAAGCTGAGGATTATCGATCACAACCAATAAAAAATTAATTCTTTATTCACAAACTATAGATTAGATCGGTTATTAAAAAAAATAGTTTTCTAGTTTTTAGTTTAAAAATATTTTAATAAAAAAATTAATAATTAAAAAACGATTTTTTGATTAAAAATGTTTTTTTTTATCAAAAAATGATTTCTATAGAAAATCAATTTGTTTCCGATTGCATGTAATGTTCACCGATAAAACATTACGACATGTGCTATATCTACTGAAACAATTTGTTTGCCAAAAATCTTATGAAAACGAAGATACGATAGGTGATGTTTCAATTTAAAATTATTAGAAACTAGACATACAGAACATAGAAATTTATAGGTCACACGTTAAATTTAATGATCTTTTGCTCTTCCAAAAACCAATCAAAATCTAATATATAAAGTTGACAGATTTTATTACTATTTATTTATTAGGTTTAATACTTAACCTATTCGTTTCGTGGTATGCACCTTTGAGATCGTGACAAATCTAAAACCTTTTCGACGATACTGACGCATCATAATCACACTTGAGGCTCAATTAATGACATTATTAATCCATAACAAAAATCGAAAAAGTTTTCAATCCATGATACAAAAATACCCATTTTTCACCTAACTCTAAACTAAAGAGACAGGTACACAAAGACTTGAAAGGGACAACGGAAGAAGAGGTTTAAGGAAAGTGTATGATTTTATGCCTCACGTGCCCTATCATTTTTTTGGGTCAATTTTGGTGGCTATTCCAAGCCCTGTCTCCTCCCTTTTCTTCTTTGTTCTTCATGGCATTGCATAATTAGACTCTCTCTCTCCTCGTGTTTCTGCTACGTCGTGCGGTGCAACTAGTGGATATTTCATTTTGTTTTATTTATTCCAAATAGTAATCAACTCTTTGCATTAAAGTCTTGATAAAATAAGACTGAAATCGTAAATTGAATCATAATTGATTGTTTGAACTTTATCTTAATTTTAATTTTTAAAAAATTATGATTTATGAACTAATACCAGTATTTAAAATTAAAAAATTATGAAACTAGAACATAGATTGTCGGTAAATAAAATTATAAAATCGAGTAAAATCTGACCCAAACCCTAATAAAATCCGATATGAATCTTAAAATTAGTTATAAACTCGGTCAATTATATAAAATTTGACACAAATATAATAAAGAAATATATATATTATTATTGTATTTTTTTTTTAAAATTTAAATAAAATCGGATTAAAACAGAAAGTAACATGTTGTCATTGGTTAGTATGCCTTTGTAGCTATCCTCTTCAACATACTATTGAATTTCCTCTATTCCAAACGATGATGACCATCCAACCCACTAATACATGTTTAAAATTAACTATTACCTAGTCGCAAACCGTCATTGTCTTCACAAAATCATGTCATAGTTTTATTTCTTAAAGGCTCTTCCCGTCGACCTCGCTTTTGTTATTAACATCACTTTGATATTATTGGTGAAATTTCTAGCACTTATACTACAATATTTTCCATTTTATGGTCGAGTTACATCAATTTTATTATTTACGATTAGCCAAAAATACGCGATAAATGAGTATAAGTACTCGTATAAACTATTCTATTCAACTCTCTTAACAATTATTGTATACCCTTATTAGTAAGATAATTATAAAAATTTTGATTTTATCTCTCTTTCCATTGGTAGCTGACTTAACCCAACCTATGAAATATAAGAAACTTTAATTTCTAAAAAATTAAAATTTATTTATTTTATTATGCCCCATGGAATATTGACGAAGTAGGCAAGTGTAGAGCCGTAAGTAATGCTTACTTTTAATCTACTCTAGAATTATGAACAAAAACGCTGAAAATGGTCTCGTCCCTGTGAAAGAACCGACAGTTTGTTCGTGAAGCATGGGCCTGCAAAAAACCAGACACAAAAGAGCCAACTTCAAAAGATCTTCTCTCTTCATTGGTCCACCGGCCAACTATGTTTCTTATCATCCCTGAGAATTATGCTTTCTAATCATCCATCTTTTTCAGCTTTCTTTAATGTTTTTGGTGACCTTTGAATGAATGTAGAATAAAATTCTGTCGATGCAGACATCATGGCAATGGTTTTATCGTGAATATCGGAAAAACGATGAACAAACAAAGGATTTCATTTCACATTGTTAATCTGAAACTTTTGAGATTTCTTCTTGTTTTTCGACGAAGAAATTTTGTGACTGACATCGTTAAACAGAAGGGAACTAAAGAATCATGTTTCAAGTAGCAAATTCAAATGAAAAATGTGAGTCAAGAGGAGAGGGAGAGAGAGAGAGAGCTTTGAATTTCAGGTGGCTGAGGCTAATGGCCGACGCCGGGGCTGGGGACTGAGTGCATAGTCCGATCAACGCTGACGAGGTGGCCGGCAATGAGCTTCTCGTCTGTGAAAACAGTATGTCCTTTCTTGCTAGGTGAAGAAGATGGAACCGAACCCTTCGGCAAAGCACTAAAAATCAAGCTCTGTCGCAAAACTGCAATTCTGCTACTCTCACCAAATTTTACATCCATAAGCGTCCTTCCAGCTAAATATGGCACAAGTAACCCTAGAATAACCAAATTGAGGAACACCCATCTGTTTAAACAAGCCATTTATCCTCTTCCCAATGTAATAAACAAACACAGAAAAGAGATAAATAATGATGGACTAGAGAGAGAGAGAGAGAGGGATAATTGAGTTGGAAAAAAGAGATAGGTGATGGGTAGGTCATTTTATAATGGGCAGTAGACAAATGGTTTGACATATAAATTTTTTTTTAAGAGAATTACTTAAATTAGGGTTTGAGAAAAATTTAAGGTTTGAAACACTACTCCAACAAAATTAGGGTTTTGCGAGATTAATGATTCATCAATGTGAGTCCCGAATATAAGATAGGCTTAGCGGCCGACAGTTGCCCACACTTTTGATCATTTAATAATATCGACGTCAATCTTCCATGTTTATTAACTATGCTGTCATTGAATTCTTCAAAGTTTGTCTTAATTTTGGTGCTTGTTTGTGTTGGAAGGAAAGAATTATTAGGCATTCTCCATGTCGAACCTCACATTCGTTTAGGGTTTGGTAATTTACTCGCATCTAGTTAGTGATTTGATATTTAAAATTTTACTTCAAGATCAAAATTATTAATAGAAGATTAAACATATTGTCGGGTCACCATAGTCCAAACAAAGAATATATGTATAGCATCATCGACAAGCGAAATTCGGTAGGGTTCGATTTTTCGATTAGGTAGAGGGTCATGTTAAGGAGACTTTCGTTCTTCTACGACAATAGGTTCGATATTTGAAATTTTACTTTCATCTTTTTGAAACGATGTAAGACTTGACACGTTACACTCGCTTGTCTCCTTCGTCGTCTTTAGCTTTGTAAAGATACTTTCATAATCTAATTCATTCGGGGTTACATCGTTCGTGCCTGCAGCACTTCTAGTTTGACTTACTATGATATCACTAGTACAATCTTGAATTTTTATAACTCAATTGCTTATTTTTGGGACCTCCGCAACTTTGTTAATGGTTAAATCCAAACGGGTGATAGATTATTTATACGCAAAAACTCTACTTGTAATCCATGTGTAACGCTCCCAAAATACGGTAAATTGTACATCTACAATACTATAATCTCTACGATTCAATTTTTATAATTTGAAGGGTTGTATTCGCAGATAATCTCTCTAAAACATTACCATTTATCGTAGTCATACCGATTAATTCATGTTACCAGGATAAACAAACAATGATCTATTCACGGTCTTGCTTCTTCTCTTCGATATTTAGTCAATTGGTGATCCGGTGAACCCTAAAACTATAGTCGATATCAATTGTTTCCGGTACAAATTACACGATTATTTTGCTCCCTTGTCTAAGAAGGGAGGGCAACAACCATCAAATGTGGATTATTTTACAAGAGAATATTTTAATTAGACATATATTAACAAATTCAATGGAAATATAGAATTATGGAAATTTATTAGATTTATTATTATACAAACATAGTTAGTCAATCACATTGGAAAAATACGTGGGTGTTATTATAGTTTCTTATTTACATTTGGATGTGATATTATGTTTTCCAAAAATTCAAACCTTCTTTTTATTTCAACATATTCTAAGATTGGATTTTTTCAATATGGCTAGTATAATATTATCAGTTTTGAATTAAATCTTGTATAATTTGGTTGTTAAAAATAGATCAAATTGAACTGAACTGGATAAAGATGATAACTTTATTTGTATTCTCTCGAAGACAATGAGACCGTGATCCCCAATGTTATCGAAGTTGAGCGCTTCAAATCAATTAAATCTGGAATCCTATTTACTTATACAAAGCGTATGATCACTCGTTCTAGAAGTATTGGGATTGTTCTACGCATGCCAAATTTTGAATCCTTCAAATTCGGGGGAACCATGAAATTTTAATTTATGATTCCATTTTATGCTCAAAGTAGGAGATCTTTGTTATTCTTGTAATTTTTTGTTGAAGAAATAAAAGGGTTTTGAATTTCATAACACTATTTAACCAAATTGAGATAATAACACTAAACCAACTATTTTTCTCAATTTCGCAGCTCTCTTAGTATCGATACCGCTTTGAATAAGTTTATTAAATAATTAATCAAACTTTTCGATAAAAGAAAAACAGCTTCCGGTCATTTCTTTTATTATCAAACTCGCGCATGTACGCGCATCGATCAAAGCAAATGGAAGATTTAAAATTCAATTCTCAAGTTAAATAAAGTATTAATAACTAAAGTAAAATTAGTGAAAGAAACATACCGGACCTAACGTCGGGCAACAACATATTGAAATCATGTGACCACGAATCTAAAAATTGTATCCAAATCAAAATCAACCTCCCTAACCATAGTGGTAGAATTACCTAAGCTCTTTATCTCCAACAATTCCCTATTCAGCCTGCAAATATAGGAGACAATGCTTGGTCATGCTTGGAGGCAATGGCCAAAAGAAAAATAAGAAACAATAGTCATAGTGTAGAATACGAATAATGCAAAATACTACCTAGCTCGGTAATTTGAGATGTAGTTACAAACGAGCCAAACAAATGCATAATTACCTCGGTCATTATCTTGAGACTCTTCAAATCGAACTTTGCTCCTTCATACTCTTATTATATATTTTTTATGATGAGTATACTTAGTTTGTTTGTTCAATTTTTTAGTGATGATTTTTTTGAATATTTTTTGGTGATGAATTATCGTATAGTTAATGGATAATATTATTTTTCATTAAAAATACCCTATTTGAAGGGTATTTTAAGTGCCTAAAATATTTGTTTAGTGCCTTTAAGGTATATTATTGTCACGCCTCGAAACCGGGCCTAGACAGACGCCGGTCCCAATGACCTGATTCCCGAAGGAACCCAACCACTGAGCCCGAGGCTCGGTATTCAATTTACAATCAACAGCGGAAGACTTGAATTTTTAAGCAAGCTTAAACATCCAATCCAATTAGTCGGATAACATAAACAAAATATTACATTTGAATAATGTTACACACGAGGAGTTTACAAGTTTAAAATAATACATTGTTCAAATTTTACATATACAAATTGGAGAATTAAACTCCAATACAAGCTTTACTGGGCCTTACCCGAAAATGATCCTGAAAATAAAGTTTGTAGCCAAAGAGATGAGTGACTACTATCAGTAGAGATTCCATTTTTTTTAATTATTAAATCATAGGTAAATAACATCATATTAAAACCTGTATAAACAAGATTTTAAACAATCTATGAATATGTAAATGCACAATGAGGTGCAGTGCAATTGATGTATATACATCTACTCTAAGGTGGTGGCAACAATAATGTAAATGCTTAATGAGATGCACTGCAAATGATGTGTATACATCCACTATAAGGTGGTGACAACCATAAAGACCGGATCCGGTTTAGGGATTCGAAACCCAAGGGCAGGCTTAGCCGTCCCTATTAATCATTTGTGCACGATAACTCACTCATTCTAAATGATGAATGTGCAATGCATATGCATATGTTCAATAACAATCAATTGCAACAATAATAATAATATAAATACAATTAAACATTTAAAATTAGTATTAATATAAAAAAACCCTACCTTTTAATTTCTTGTAAAATTTAGGTTGAAATCGATAATACTAAATCTCGATTTAGGTTGAATTAGAGAATCCGGAACATCGTCGGAAGTGGAAACCCGAGGTGGTTTTTGGTAAAACTCGCGGTTTTTGGGAATAAAGCTTCGTCACCCACTAATGTAGGTGCGAAACTCTTAGATCTAATGTTTTGAAGGTCGATCCGAGCCGGAACCGCTCGGAAAATGCCAAAATCCAAGATTGAAAAACTCGATTTCGACGTCGAGGGTCAAAGTGCAATTTTTCGCACGTCAAAATGTAGAGAAAAAGAGGAAGAAGAAGATTTTGGGGCTAGAATCGAACGAAAATGAACGAAAACTCACGAATTTGGATCGGAGTTTTGTTGGTTTTGGGAGAAAGAGGGAGGCGGCTGCTAAAGAGAGAGAGAAGAGAGGGACAAGAAAACCCGTTAGGGTTTTTAATTTTAATTTTTTTTTGTGAGATTACCAAATTGCCATGATGGTAATTTGGTAAATAATCTTCTCAAAATATTACAATCTTCCCCCTTAAGAAATTTCGTCCCCGAAATTTAGTACAACCTCAAAAGTCCCTTGAATCAAATGAGGGTACTTCGAAATCATTTCAGATTCTATCTCCCACGTTGATTTTCTTTCAGAATGATTCCTCCACAGAATACGAACTACTGGAATTTCTCGACGGCGTATGACTTTAACCTCGCGTCCGAAAATTCTTTCAGGTACTTCCTCGTATGACACATCAGGTTGAATATGAATCTCGGGCCACGAAATAATGTGGTCAGGATTATCCACATACTTCCTGAGCATAGACACGTGGAAAACATTATGTAAACACCTTAAGTGATTTGGAAACTCCAAACGATAAGCCAGAGGGCTAATGCGCTCTATAATTCTAAAAGGCCCAATATATCTCGGAGCTAACTTCCCTTTGACTCTGAATCGGCTGACGCCTTTCCTTGGTCTGACTTTCAAAAATACAAAATCTTCAGCATCGAATTCTACTTCGCGTCTCAACAAATCTGCATAACTCTTTTGGCGACTTTGAACAGTTCCCAGTCTTTCCTTAATGATCTAGACTTTATCTGTAGTTTCCTGGATTATTTCGGGACCAAGAGCTGCACACTCTTCATGTTTAGCCCAACAAAGAGGAGATCTGCAAGGTCTACCATACAGAGCTTCGTAAGAAGAAATTCCTATACTCGCCTGATAGCTGTTATTATAAACAAATTTCACCAATGGCAAATGGTTAATCCAGCTATCACCAAAATCCAAAATATAAGATCACAACATGTCTTCAAGAATCTGAATGGTCCTCTCAGATTGACCGTCAATTTAAGGATGATATGTTGTGCCGAAATATAATTTGGTACCCAAAGTTCGTTGAAATGCTTTCCATAATTTAGAAGTGAACTTTGGATCTCGATCCGACACGATGTTAGAAGGAACTCCATGCAATCGAACAATATTTTCCACATA
>QAOC01044618.1:0-48463 GCA_003255005.1 Begonia fuchsioides
ACGTCAATCCTTCTTTCCATTCATTAATCAATCATCATTTAAACACAACTCTCATTCTATTACTTTCTAAGTCATTCAATTGTATTAAATTATTGATTAATTTTTATCCTTCTACATTTGTACCCCAAATTTAATCCTTTGCCCAGCCTCGAACATTCAACCTTTATATTTAAACCATTAAACTCCATATACCGTTTCGATTTTCTTCACTTAATTGGGATCCATATGAACCTTTTCGACATTGTTGTGAGAACTAACTTGTATAATTCTTGCATAGTTGATGGAAATTCCCAATTTGTATGCTGATTTTCCAATCTAAGTTATATTCAAGACAGGTCCAATGGCTTTTGGGATGAGTGTTCCTCAACCAAACTTGAGTCCTGACTGAGCTAGTATAGCCCTCATCTTGGTCTCATGACACTCAAATCCTTTTCCCTAATCATAGATATCGATCCCTGAGTTGTTGTAACATTCTTGGATCATATATTTCGCTTCTCTAGTGTTATCTAATTTGGGGTAATTTAAACCTCTCATCATAATTCACCTTATAAAGGTCGTACTAATAGTAGCTTAGTAGTAATGAGTGTAAGTAAACTTAACTAAGGGCAATGACTTGCTCTACGACACTTTGAAACTTCAACACTCATGCTTTCACTGTGTCTGCTAAATTTTGGTTGCCCTTTTGATTCGTCTACCAGTTCGGGGATGAACCGCCGTTCATATTTCTAAAATTTTCTCATGGTCTTTCCAAAACAATGGAGATTGAAATCCTGACTATTCTTACTATCTTTTAGATGTGCATCTTCATATACTCGTCCAAGATGTTTAAAACATTCAACTTGTTACGTCCATAAAACTACTGGTGCATTTGTCACTCTAACAGATATCTTCCAAAAACTCGTAATGTTTATATTCTTCATGAATGTCATCCTGAAATATCGTCCATTTTCATCGAACAAATTATCAATGTCTGATGACATACACTTATCCCTTATCATTAGCTTACTTAATTTCTACGTCCTTGACTTTGTTCTTGGTTGTTACTTTTTCATTTAGGGATAGTTTCTCACTAGACGCCCTATTCTCTTTGCATTTTAATAAATTGTCATGTGCCGATTGCACATTTTCCAAAATGCCTCTTTTAAATCTATGGCATAACTTGTCTCGAGAAGAACCTTAAAATTACTTTTTGCTTTTACTTCCTTTGAGCTTATTCTCACTTGATTCATTTTGTTCTTCTCAGTGGTTGTCATTCTTTACTTGATTGAGGTATTATCGGTTCAAAGAATTTCTCATCAAAGATTTCTTATACCTCATAACCCACATCTAAATTTCCAAGATTCTTGACCACCACATTAGCATGATTAACGTTCTTGGTACCAGCTACTTTAACTCCTCAGACTTCTCTGGAGGATCAGCAGGACCATTCATTTCTTCTACTTGCTCATCATCATGACAATATTAAAATCTTTCCCAAACTACATGATTCTTATCATGTCTATTTCTTCTTTCAAAGTGATGTGAACTATTCCCACTAAAAGATTCATGTCTTGGATTTACCTTCATAAATCGAGTCTCATTTTTTTTTTTGTGCCTTCACATGATTCTGCTTGTCTGCGTCTAATATACTCCTGAGATGTCAACCAGTCACCAGCTGAACAGATTTGTGTTGATCATATGTCCTCATACTATTCAAGTTTTTCTCATTTTTAAACCTTGTTTCCCTTGTCGAATCCATAGCCAGAACGTCTTTGTCGTTGGGGTATAAATCGTAGTAGTTTCTTGAAGTATCATACTCACGAGACAACAATTAGTAACTCTTACTTCTTATTCGTGAGTGTATTTGCTTCCAACTTATTTGTTAACATCTCCCTATTTATGTGAATCATAACCCTCCGTTGATTGCAACCAATCCATGTTTTTTTTTACGATTTTGTTTATGCATGGATACATGACGACTATAAAGTTCTTTGTGAAACTTCAATTTTTTTTTTCTTTTCTTCCATAGTCATGCTCACTTGAGACATGAGAATATTGGTAATTGTCTAAATGAGATATTTTGTAATCTTGGGGCATCTTACCTACCACTTCAACATGGTCATCCAAAACATTTACAAATCGACCATCTTGCTTTACTGAAATCCTTGCTCTGCCCAAGTCGCTGAGATCCCAAAATATAATTCCTAGTTTAAGTAGGATGCCTCTCCATCATGCCACCTCTTCCTTGACTTGCATATGACCCTGTTATGTCTTGTCTCTCCACAGTTGTGTCCATAATTATAGGTTCCCTATACTCATCCTCACTATGTTCAAGACCATAACTCATTTTAGTATGCAAGTGAGTCATTTTATTTAAGCTCCCGTGAGCATATTCATGAGCACGATTTGTTGTTCTGCCTAGTTTAAAGTAAAGCTAATCTTCATGCCCATTCCTAGGAATAAAAAACACCTCGTTGAGGATGATTAGTACTCCTATTCTTTCATCAAAGTCTACTGGCCTTGGCTTATATTCATCACTTCTCCTCAAAATAATTTCACATGCTTCATTATAATGAATTCAACGTCCAATCTACGATCATTGATTTGAATCTCCACAATCTATAACTACTCTATCTAATAGTAGACGGTCACTTGAAGGTAGCATCACTTCATACAACTGCTCTGCCACCTCAGGTACCCAGTTCAACTTCTTAGAAACTCTTCAAACATAAATGAAGGTGTAACTCCTGAATTTATCACTAAAAGGCACTAATTCTATCTATTAATAATGTACCTGCCACCACGGCCGGATGGTCTGCTTACTCAGCATCACTCATTGCAAAAACACGACCGGCTATCCTCTTCTGTTCTGGTTTGTTTGGAGGTGCCTTCGGGCAATCATGCGCCATATGCCCCATCTCTTTACATTTGAAATAGCGTCCGGATCCAGCCATACATTCTTCTGCGTGCTTCTTATTGCACTTTGGGCAGTCCAATATTGGCCCCAAAATTTTAGCTTTCTTTCCTTTCCTTTGTTCGTTCAAACTTTCACTTGGCCTTTTTATCCCACGCGCTGGTTGGACTTCTCGAAAGAACAGTCTTTGGGATGTTCCCGGTTGTTGTTTCACAAACTTTGATTCTGCTTCCTCAAGGTCTAGAGCCTTGGAAACAACCTTCGAATATTGAGCATCCTCTGATCCCCAAGTCTTTATTCCTTTATAAGTTTCTAGTTTCAACCCTTGCACAAACTGCTCAATTTTATTCTGATTAGTTCCCTCCTCTGGAATATTTCTTCTTCCCCTCCTCATGGTCCTTCAATCACTAATCACATCGTTAGTACTCCAAAATAAGTACCTCTAGACTTTAATCCTTCTATAACATAGAAGTATGCAAATGATACAGTTATTGAGCCTTCTAGAGAACCGACTTAACCCGGTACACTAACCCATTCGTTCCCTTATTCACTCGTGTGTGTTTTGCTCTGATACCATAATTGTAACGACCCGATTCTCGTGGCGCTGCTTTCTGCCTTTACCTCACTTGCTTACTTACTTTACTTTACTTTGCTTACTCGCGGGCAGTCCGAGAACCGGTCTGTTACTACACTTACTTACTTACTTACTTACTTAGGTGGAACACTCATACTTTAAAAATTTCTGTAAAACTATCTTTAGCTTGTAAAATTGCTTAAAAGGAAAACGTCCACTTGAAAAAAAAACATACATTCTTGTAAAGCTATGATTTCAGTTCCACCTTTATCAAAAATACATAAGCATTCAATAACTTAAAATGTACAGCGGAAGACAATTACTTTAACTTAATAATACATTCATTTCAAAAGTATTGAAATCCATCACACGAAAATAAGGGTATACAATCATTACATCTTCAAAACGTTCAAAACTTTCAAAACACTTTATATTCTAACTGTGTGTGCGTTACATCACTCCCCGTCAGGTCGTTGCTCAATAAACAGTATAATTTGAACACCCCTCTGCTCTAACTTCTTGATCAGTTATTGGCTCAATTTCCTCCATTATATTCCCTACATTGCAAAGCCTAAACTATGAGCCTAAAGCTCAGTAAGAAACATAACTAAAAATGCAATGCATGAGTATGCCATGTCGTTAAAACAATGCACCTTTTCATTAACGTATCTTAGGTTTCATAACTTCTTTATCTTTGGAAATATTACAGGATCTCAAGAACACCCCCTCCACCTACTTCAACTTCTACTGATCATGAGCTCACTACTTTGCTACTTGAGGTGCTCAGGCCTGTAATAAGCATTTACTTTACTTTACTGTTATGATATTCAAGTTCTTAATTCATCGGAGACGAAACATAATTAGCGTCCCATACCACCAATTATATCTCGCTACCTCCAACTACGTTGTAAAACATGCATGAAAATAGTTCGTTGACATTTTGTAAAACTATGATGCATGAGAACATGAAAACATCACTTCACATTACATGAAAATAAACATTCATCACCAAACATGTCATGCAACAAACATGCAGCACACATTAAACAATCATCCTAATCTTTGCAATGTAGTCCCACTTAAGGGCCAAATAATCTTAATTCTAACTTACCTTAGCAGCTAGGTTGAGTTGATCCACTTGAGTCTCCTTCTTAATCCAATCGATGGCTTAAACCTATTAATCATATGCGGATCAGAATTTGCATAAAGTCTTAACTTTATATTCCAACTTTGAACATCTATAACTTCCTCTATATTGATCCATTATTGACGATTAAGATGTCAAATTGTTCCTTAAAGAGTCTACTATAACTTCTTAGAAGACACCAAATTCAGAAAACTAACGTATGTTGACTTACGTGGACAAAATAGAAGGCATTCACTGTTTGAACAGTGATTAGGTCGACATAAACCTATATGTGTCGACATAACTTAGCATAATGTGTCGACTACTTATTCATGCAGTCGACCGAATCATTTACAGAGAGTTATTTTGTGTCGACCGGTTGATAATATGTCGACCGGTGCTCTCCCAGTTTCCATCTACTAACTTGTAACATTCATAACTTTGTCTACAAAGATCCAATTTGAGTGATTCAAACGGCTATGAATTGCTCTAAAAGCCTAATTTAACTCTTATGAAGGTTATAAACTCAAATTCGTTCGACAATATGACCGAATCTCAAAAACCCTAACCTTGCATACAATCAACTGATTTTCTAACATTCTACTTGAAATCCTCTATTTTTATCCATCAATCCAACCAACATCATCCTTTTATCATTATTGAACCTACAAGAACTTTAAAGGATATGAAAATACCTTGAGCTTCAGTCTCCACGAAATATCAAAGCTCTTCACTTCACTTCTCTTGAAGCACTCACTTTCTCACTCTTTTTTTTTCTCACAAAACTCTTTCTCTATCTCAATCTCACCCTCCTTTGATTTAGAGCACGAAACCTAGGGAGAAAGAGGGGGAGGAAAATCGTGGCTGGGAGGGAGAAATGCTAGCCATGACCCACTCAAAGCCCTTTATCAATTAAAATCAATATTCCTTTTATGTCCACCAATCAGAATTCTACTGATTTTGCTGACTTTTCAACTTATGTCGACATAAGTTCAACTTACGTCGACATAATGAATTCCAGAAAGTTATGCTATGTCGACCGCTCGTCTATTGTGTCGACCGAAAGTATTCCCGAAAGTTATGCTATGTCGACCACTCGTCTATTGTGTCGACCGAAAGTATTCCCGAGGGTTATGCTATGTCGACCGCTCATCTATTGTGTCGACCCAACTTACTTCATTACTTTTACTTAAACCTAGCAACCCTCAAACAATGGACTTCAAACAAACACCAATCATACCCAAACACTTGGGCCGGTGCACGGTGTGATACACCCCAACAGAATATTCTTATTCTAATTATTCATATTCGTAACTCATTCACATGTTTCTAATTTTCCAACATTCATAAAGGGAAATCTTAAACATTTTCATTTTAAAATCATAATTCTTAAAATAATAATGAGGGTTGTTACACCTAGGAACCCTAGAACCCTTGAACCCTAGAAAGGAGGAAACCTAGAGACCCTAGAACCCTAAAAGCCCTAGAACCTAGAACAATAGAACCCAAGAAACCCTAGAACCCTAGACCCTAGAAACCTTTAAACCCTAGAACCCTAGAATCTTAGAACCCTAGCATCCTAGGACACTAGAAACCCTAGTACCCTATAAACCTTAAAAACTCTAAAGACACTAGAAACCATATAAAGCATAGAATCCTAGAAACACTAGAATTCTATAATACTCGAACCCTAGAAATATTAGATCTGTAGAAACCCTGTAACTCTAGAAAACCTAGAAATCTTAAAAGCCTTAGAAACCATACCTTAAAAATTAGAAACCTTAGAACCCTAGACTGTTAGAACCATAACAATGGAATCCCAAGACCCATTAAAATTCTAAAAACAGTAAAAACCGTAGAACCATTGAAACTCTAAAGACTGTATCACCCAAGCAACCCTAGAAACCCTCAAAATCATAGAACCATCAAACCCTAGAACCCCATAATGCATAGAAACCCTATATTTATAGAAACCCTACAAACCCGAGAAACCCTCTAACTCTAGAACCGTTGAAACTCTAAAAATTCTAGAAATCCTAAAACCCTAGAACCCTAAAAACCTTAGAAACCATAGAACCATTGAACCATAGAATTCTAGAAACCCTAGAAGCCTAGAAGCCTAGAAACCCTAGAAACTCTAAATACCTTATAAACTCTAAATTCTCTAAAACGCTAGAAACCCCTGAAACCCTATACCCTAGAATCTTAGTACAATAGAAATCTTGGAAAACCTAGGACCCTAGAACCCTAGAAATAATATAACAATAGAAATCGTAGAAACACGAGAAACCCTCTAACTCCAGAAACCCTAGAACCCATAAAACAATAAAAACCATAAAAATTGTACAACTCTATTAACCCTAGAACCCTAGAAATCAAAGAAACCCGAGAAACCTGAGAAAGCCTCTAACTCTAGAAACCAAGAAACACTTGAATACTTAAACCCTAGAAATATTAGAACACTATAAACCCTAGAAACCTAGAACCCTTGAAACCCTCTAGCTCTAGAAACCCTAGAAACCATAAAACAATAGAAACCCTAGAAACTATACAATACCTAGAACCCTAGATCCTTAGAAACCCTGGAAACAATGGAAAACTTAGAACCCAAGAAATCCTAAAAACCCGAGAAACCCTCTAACTCTAGACACCCTAGAACCCTTAAAACTCTAAAACCCTACAAACCCTAAGACCCTAGAAGCCCTAGAAACCCTAGAAACTATAAAAACGTGTGAACCCTAGAATCCTAGAAGCATAGAAACCCTAGAATCTATTGTTTCTAAGGTGTCTAGGGTTTAGTGCTTCTAGGAATTATAGAATTCTAGGGTTCCTCAGGTTTAGTGTTTCTAGTTTCTAGGCTATAGGGTTCTAGGGTTTTTAGGGTTCTAGGGTTTCTAAGGTTTCATAATTTCTAGGGTTATAGGGTTTCTAGAGTTTTAGAGTTTCTAGGATTCTAGGGTTTTTAGGGTTTTAGTGTTATTAGAGTTCTAGGGTTCTAGTGTTCTAGGGTTTTAATGGTTTCTAGGGTTCTAGGGTTTCTAGGGTTTTAGATTTCTAGGTTTCTATGGTTCTAGGGTTCTAGGGTTCTAGGGTTTCTATGGTTTCTAGGAATCCGTGGTTCTAGGGTTTGAGGGTTTCTAGGGTTTCTATGGTTTCTATGATTTCTAAGGTTTTATGGTTTATATGATTTCTAGGGTTTCTACTATTTCTTGGGTCCTAGGATTTCTACGGTTACTAGGGTTCTAGGGTTTCTAGGGTCTTTTAGGTTTTAATGTTTCTAGGGTTTTAGGATTCTATGGTTTCTAGGATTTCTAAGGGAGGGTGTATAGGATTTTCTAGGGGTCTAGGATTTATAGGATTCTACTGTTTCTAGGGTTCTAGGGTTTGAAGGGTTATAGTTTACTAGGGTTTGTATAGTTCTAGAATCCTAGGGTTTCTAGAGTTCTAGGGTTTTAAGGGTTTCTAGGGTTTCTAGGGTTCTAGTGTTCTATGGTTTTAGGAATCTAGGGTTTCTATGGTTTCAATTGTTTCAAAGGTTTCTAGGGTTTAGTATTTCTAGGGATTATATGGTTCTAGGGTTTCTAGTGCTCTAGGGTTCTTGGGTTTTTATATCTCTAGGGTTTCTAAGGTTTCATGGTTTCTAGGGTTCTATTGTTTCTATGGTTTCTAGAGTTTCTAAGGTTCATGGGTTTCTAGGGTTTCTAGGGTTCTAGGGGTTCTAGGATGTCAAGGGTTTTAGTGTTTCTGGCGTTCTAGTTTTTCAAAAGATCTAGAGTTTCTAAGATACTAGGATTTCTAGATTTCAAAGGTTTTAGGGTTATATTGTTTCTAAGGTTTCTAGGGTTCTAGGTTTCTAAGGTTTCTAGGGTTCTTGAGTTTCTAGGGTTTCTAGGGTTTCTATGGTTCAAAGGGTTTCTAGGGTTCTAGAGTTTTAAGGTGTTTCAGACTTTCAAAGGTTGAAGGGTTTTAGAGTTAGAGAGTTTCTCAGGTCTAGGGTTTGTAAGGTTCTAAAGTTCTAGTCTTTTAGGGTTTGTAGGTTTCTAAGGTTCTATGGTTCTAGTCTTTTAGGGTTATAGAGTTATAGGGTTCCAATGGTTTCTAGAACTGTAGTGTTTCTAGGGTTTTTGGGTTCTATGGTTCTAGGGTTTATAGGGTTTCTAAGTATCTATGGCTAGGCTTATAAGGTTATAGGGTTTCAATTATTTCTAGGATTTTCAGGGTTTTAAGATTTCTAGGGTTTCTAAGGTTTTAGGGTTCTAGGTTTCTAGGATTCTAGCCTTCTAGGATTTTAGGCTTCTAATGTCTAGGGCTCTAGGGTTCTAGGGTTTCTATGGTTTTTATGATTTCCAGGGTTTCTAGGGCTATATGATTTCTAGGGTTTTATGGTTTCTAAAGATTCTATGGTTCTAGGGTTTCTCAGGTTTCTATGGTTTCTAAGGTTTTATGATTTTAAGGTTCTATGGTTCTATTATTTTAGGGTTCTAGGGTTTTAGGGATTCGGGTTTCTTGGGTTTTATGTTTCTAGGGTTTCTATGGTTTCTAGTTATCTATGGTTTCTCTGTATCTATTGTTCTAGGGTTTTAATGGTTTCTAGGGTTCTATGGTTTTAGGGTTCTAGGGTTCTATGGTTTTAAGGTTCTAGGTTTCTAGGTTAGGGTTTTAGGGTTCTAGGGTCTCTATTGTATCTAGAGTTCTAGGGTTTCTATGGTTTCTAAGGTTCTAGGGTTCTAGGGTATTAGGGTTTCTACAATCTTAGGGTTTTAAGGTTCTAGGGTTTTTGGGTTATAGGGTTCTAGGGTATTAATGGTTTCTATGGTTTTAAGGATTTAAGGTTTTTAGGGTTTTAGGGTTCTAGGTATCTATGGTTGTAGGGTTTTAATTGGTTCGAGGGTTTTAAGGTTCTTGGTTTCTAGTGTTCTAGGTTTTTAAGGGTTCTAATGTTTTGATAGTTTCTAGGGTGTTTTAGAGTTTCTTGGGTTTTAGGGTTTAAAGATTTCTATGATTTTTTGAGTTCCCATGATAATAGGGTTCTAGGGTTTCTAGGGTTCTAGGGTTTCTATGGTTTTTAGGCTTTGTAAGGTTTTAGGGTTTTTAAGGTTCTAGAGTTTCTAGGGTTCTGAGGTTTGAAGCATTATAGGGTTCTAGGGTTTGTAGGGATTGAGGATTCTAGGGTTTCATATTTTCAAGGGTTCTATGGTTCTACAGTTGGAGGGTTTTAGGGTTTTATGGTTCTTGGGTTCTAGGGTTCTCAGGTTCTAGGGTTCTATGGTGTTAGGAATCAAGCATTTCTATGGTTTCCAGAGTTTCTAGCATTTTAATATTTCTAGAGTTCTAGAGTTTCGAGGGTTTCTAGGGTTCTAGGGTTCTAGGGTTTCTAGGATTTCTAGGGTTTGTAAGGCTTTAGGGTTTTTAAGTTTCTATAGTTTCTAGGGTTCTAGGGTCATAGGATTTGAAGCATTACATGGTACTAGGGTTTATAGGGTTCTAGGATTCTAGAATTTTAGATTTTCTAGGGTTCTATTGTTCTATGGTTCGATGGTTTTAAGGTTCTAGGGTTTCTATTGTTTTAGGGTTTTAAAATTCTAGGGTTCTACAGTTCTAGGGTTCTCGTGTTCTATGGTTTTAGGATTCTAACATTTCTATGGTTTCTAGAGTTTCTAGCCTTCTAGGGTTTCTTGGGTTTAGTGTTTGTAGAGATTATAATGTTCTAGGGTTTATAGGGGTTTTAAGGTTTCTAATGTTTCTAAGGTTGTAGGATTCTTAGTTTTTATTGTTTCTAAGATTTCTAGTGGTTCTAGGGTTAATAGGGTTAATAGGGTTTATAGGGTTCTATGGTTTCTATGGTTTCTAGGTTGTAGGATTTCTTGGGTTCTAGGGTTTAGGATTTCTTAGGTTCTAGGGTTTATATGGTTTCTATGGTTTCTAAGATTCTATGGTTTATAGGGTTCTAGGGCTCTAAGGTTTTTATGATTTCTAAGGTTTCTAGGATTCTTGGGTTTCTCGGGTTCTAGGGTTTTAGGGTTCTATGGTTTTTAGGGCTCTATGGTTCTAGGGTTTTTATGGTTTCTATGGTTTCATGGGTTTTTAGGGTTTTGGGGTTTTAGGGTTTCTAGGGATCTAGGCTTTCTTATGGATTCTATGGATCTAGGGTTTCTAAGGTTTAGGGTTTGTATAGTTCTAGAACCATAGGAACCCTAGATTCCTAAAACCATAGAAACCTAAAACCCTAGAAACCCTAGAACTCTGAAAACCTTACGATCTTAGAACCCTATAGCCCTAGAATCCAAAAACTCTAGAATGCTAGAAACTCTAGAAATCATAGAAAACCCTAAAACCTAGAAACCTAGACCCAAAGAACCCTATAAAATCTAAAACCATAGAAATCCTAAAAACTCTTGAAACCATAGAATTCATAAAACCTAGAAACTTAGACCCAAAGAACCCTAGAAAATCTAAAACCTTAGAATCCTAGAACTCTACTAACATAGTAAACTATAACCCATCAAACCCGAGAACCCAAGAAATCCTAGACCCCTAGAAAATCCTAAACACCCTAAAACCCTTAGAAACCCTAGAACCCTAGAAACCGTAGGACCATAGAAACCCTACAAACTCTAGAACCCTATAATCCTAGAACTCTAGAAACATTAAAATGCAAAAAAAACCCGAGAAACCGTAAAAACCCTAGAATCCAGCAAACCGTATAAACCCTAGAATTCATATAAACCATAGAAACCCTAGAAATCATAGAAACCGTAAAAAGCTAGAACCTTAGAACCCTAGAAACCCTAGAAACCCTAAAACCCTGGAACCCCAGAACCATAGATTCCTAGAAACCATAGAAACCCTAGAAACCTAAAACTCTAGAAACCTTAGAAATCCTAGAACCCTAGAAACCATTGAAACCCTAGAACCCTAGAACCATTGAACCCTAAAATTGTAGAAACCCAAGAACCTTAGAATCCCTTAGAACCTTAGAACCCTAGAATGCAAGAAACTATAAACCCTAGAAATCCTAGAACCTGAGAAACCCTTGAACCGTAGAAGCCATATTACCCTATAAACGTTATAAACCTTAGATACCCTAGGAACCCTTAAAACCCTAGATTCCATTAAATACCTAGAACCTTGAAAACCCTAGAATCATATAACCCTAGAAACAATAGAACCTCATAAATTCTAGAAATATGAGAAACCATCTAACTCTAGAAACCCTAGAACCCTTGAAACTCTAAAAATTCTAGAAACTCTAAAAACCCTAGAAACCCTAGAAACCAAAGAAACCTTAGAACCCAAGAAACCTTACAAATCCTAGAAATTCAAGAAACCTTACAAATCCTAGAAATTCAAGAAACCTAGAATTATAGAACAGTAGAACCCTAGAAACCCAAAAAACAATAGAAACCCTATAAACCCTTGAACCTAGGAAATGCTAGAAACCCAAGAAACCATCTATATCTAGAAACTCTTGAACCCTTCAAGCTCTGAAAATCCTAGAAAACCTAGAACCCTAGAAACTCTAGAACACAAGAAACCCTAGTAACCTTAGAACCCTAGAAACCTAGCAACAAAAGAAACCCTAAATACACTATAAACCTTAGAAACCTTAAAACCCTCTAGACCCTAAGAACCTTAAAAACCTTAGAAACCCTAGAACCCTAAAACCATAGAACCGTAGAAACATTAGAACCCTAGAACTTTAGAACCCAAGAAACCTTTAATACCCTAGAATTCCTAGTAACCCTAGAACCTTAGAAACTCTATAAACTCTATAAACTTAGAACCCTAGAATCTTAGTACACTAGAAACATTAGAAAGCCTAGAACCCTAGAATCCTAAAACCCTAAAAACCCTAAAACTCTAGAAACCTTAAAAACCATAGAAACCATAGAACCCTATCAATCCTAGAAACCCTAGGACTCTAAACCTCGATAACCCTAGAACCTAGCACCTAAAAACCTTAAAAATACTAGAACCCTCGAACACTAAAACCCTAAAATCCATTGAATCCTAGAAACCCTTGAAACCTTAGAAACCCTAGAACCCTAGAAACCCTAGAATCTAGAAACCCTGGAACCTTAAAAACTCTAGAAACAAAAGAAACCCTAGAACCCTAAAAAACCTTGAACCTTAGAAACCCTAAAAAAATAGAAACCCTAGAATCCTAGAGCACTAGAACCCTAAACCCTTAGAAATGATAACTTATACCCTAGAAACCCTATAACCTTATAATCCCTAGACACCGCATAAACCCTATAAACTCTAGAACCCTCGAAACCCTAGAAAGCTTGCACCCTAGAAAACTTAGAAACACTAGAACCCTAGAACCCTAGAACCCTAGAAACCCTATAATATTAGAAACCCTAAAAACCCAGAAATACTAGCAACCCTAGAGCCCTAGAAACTTTAAACCCTAGAAACCCTAGAGCCCTAGAAACACTAGAAACCATAGAACCTTAGAACCCAAAAACCATAGAACCCTAGAACCCTAAAATCATAGAACCCTAGAACCCTAAAAACATAGAATCCTAAAAACCATAAAACCCTAGAAACCCAAGAACTCTAGAAATCATAGAAACCCTAAAACCCTACAACCCTACAATCCAACAACCCTAGAAAATCTAAAACCCTTTCAAACCTAGAACCCTAAAAACCCTAGAACCATAAAATCCCGAAAAACCTTAAAAGAGTCCTAGAACTTTAAAAATATTAGACGCAAAGAAATCCTATAACCAAAGAAACCCTAAATTGGTAAAACCATAGAACCTTGAAAACCCTAAAACCCAAAACCCAAGAAACCCTAAAAACCCTATAACACTATAATTGTAACATCCCATCTTTCCTTACACCTATTTTTTCTACATATTTTATTTTAAAAAAATGTGTCAATTAATTCATTTACGTTAAAATACAGCGGAAAACTTTTTTTAAAAAAAAACCATTTAAATTATAAACCAACTCACAATTTACATTTCATGTTAACAAAACATAAGGTTTATCAACCATTACAAACACTTATTTTACAAAATATGTTTTTTTTCCATATCAAAACACATTCTTAAAAGAAATTTTCAAAACACATACAAGTTCATTTTACATGCCACAGTACTAGTCAAATTCATCTAACGGTCCTAAGCATCTGCACCAGACATACTCCCTCTACTATATCAATCTAGGAACCAGGAGTAAACTCCTCACTTTCAATGTCATCACCTAAATTACAAAGCTTAATCTAATGAGCATAAGGCTCGGTAAGTAACAAATAGTGGCCTAAACATAAACTACATGACTATGCATTTTATAAAACCATGCGATTTTCCATTTACATTTATTTCATTTCTTTTCACGTATTTACTTTAGTGTGGGCAACACATCGTACAGGGATGAAAGGCATCATATGGTCAAGGAAAGCAAAATGAATGGCAACCGTACAGTCTATAGTATAGGACATACAAGTTCAATCTCACCTAGAACATTAGATAATTACGTACATTATGCATTAAATATTGAAAGTATGACAAAAATTGAGGATTAGCACTATATGGCCTCCCTTGAGGCAGCTTTAGTCAATTTCACCTTCAATACTCAGTTGGGTTACATCATATAAACCATGCATGTAATATATTTTTGTACTTTTATGTAAACATAATACATGAACATGGTGACATATGATTTTAGCATACCCTTAACTAATGACATTAAACTCTAATACAATATATCAAACAATCAATCAATAGCAAAGAATCATCAAATGCCTTGAGGTTGGTGTATTGTGTGTTACATCCCAAACAGTCTAGTATCATGCATGAATTATAAAAGTCGCATTTAACTATAACAATTTATATAAATCCTAAAGAACTAGTCTTTGTAATGTAGACCAATTTCTAGGCTAGAGACAAGCAATGTTTACTTACCTTAGGTCCTTATGTTTAACTTGATCACTTGATAGGTTAATTTATTTCACTTGATTACTTGGTAACTCTAACACCATAAAACAAACATAAATGAGAAATCTCATAAATGCCCTGTTTTTGCAGCAGCTTCAACCCTCTTTAACTTGAGCTACACTAATCCATTTAAAGTGATTCAAGTGTCACAATAATCCTTAATATTTCTACTGTAAATAAGCTGACGAGGTCGAATTTAAATGACCCCATGAAGACCACTTAAAAATTTGAATTCCAAAACAGCACATAATTGTCCAAAATTTTGCATACATTGACATAATACATGCAAATCATGCACAATCAACAAATTAAGGCTAATACAACAACTTAAATATCATTTTAGGGTGAGATTTGATACCTTAGAATAGAGAACTTCAAATCCTAAACTTCTTGGTCGTGGGTTTCTCCTCTCCTTCCTTTCCTTGCTTTTAGGGTGGACTAACTTTACTTTAGGTGCACAAAACTCTTCTCTTCCTCAACTTCTAACCAAAACTTCACCATAACTATCAAATATAGAGAAAATACAGAGATGGAGAGAGAGCATTTTCGTAGCTCAAAGATGGCTGAAGATGAAGTTTAGCTAGGATTAAAATGAAAAGGTAAATTATGCAAGATGGACGTGGAAAGTAAGCAGGAGGTGTCTTCAATATATTCCACCCCTTTTAAGCTGCTTCTTAAAGTCACCAATCATTTTAATCTAACTGTAATAATAATAATTTGATTTATCCCAATTTTTCATAAAAAATTTTGGCTCCTCCTTTAATTATCTCTAAAGATCGGTCCAATAAAGTGTCGATTGCAATTTGAGCAGAACACATTAAAGTGTCGACCTCTAAATAATTTGTCGACCTATACTTCCTTTAAGGGTCAACCGATCATCACAAGTGTCAACTGATCCATCCAATAATCTAACATTCACTTTTCTATTTAAATACCATGAAAAGAAGAGGTGTGAGGCAGATTCTGGAATGGAGGCACAATAAGCAGAATCTTTGATTCCTAGGAGGACAAGTCTATCTTTTGTTTTTCAAGCAGTGAGATTTGCTTCAGCTAATTCCTTAGATCCTAACTTGTCCTTGATGATATCACGGATTTGCAAGAGTTTCCTAAAGAGGGGAGAGACGTGATATCCAACCTTTCAATCCCAAAATTGAACTTGTTTTATGTAGAAGTGTTTGATCCACCTGTGCCACAATGTGTCTTTTTTTCCATGAATATTTAAAAGTGTTTTGGATAGAAGGGCTATATTTCATGTCTCAAGGTCTCAGAAACCTAGACCTCCTTCTTCTATAGGGAGGCAAGAATATGACTAGACAAAGTTTGGGTTGGATTTCCCCCAAAGGAAGTTTTGACAAATCTGGGCTATCTTAAGGCAAATTGAGGCCGACAAATTGAATATTGATATCCAAAAACATTTCACCCCTTGTAAGACAGATTTAATAAGCTCAGCCCTTTCGACATAGGAGAGAGTGACAACACTCCAACTATCAACATAGTTCTCGAGCTTACAAATAAGACTGTCATAATTATTTGAATTGAGCTTCTTTGTAGCAAGGGAAATGCCAAGATAGCGGAAAGGCATTTGGCCAAGTCAAGATAGCAGAGAATTTCTTGAAGATCATGATCCTTAATTCCAATAGAATAAAGGTTAGATTTGAGGAAATAAATCCAAAGTCTGGAGACCTTTCTGAAATCTGCAAGACACGAAAGGAGGAATTGGATGGACATGGAGTCCCCCCTAGAAAGTAGAAGGAGGTCGTCAGCAAAGGCAAGATGTGTGAGTCCTAATGGTTTACACAATTTAGGTATTAGAACAATTATTGCGTGGTTCCATTGCTTTAGAAGGTGACCAGAAGCAAAAATTTCCTGAATAGCTCTTACAAAATCCTTGACAGTTATGTCCAAGGTTTTCTTGAAAAATTTTGAAGTGTATCCATCGGGGCCGAGGGCTTTATCATTGTCAATACTAAGTAGGGCGGTGTAGATTTCATATGAGGAGACGACTTTGGTTAGAGAAATATGAAGGTCCAAAGAAATCAGTGGCCCATCTTGATGACGTTTGGATCCATGGGAGTAGAGTATTCTATTATTCCCAGCAGATTTCTAAAGTAACTTAGTAACTCATCTAAGACCTGGGCTAAGGAAGAGGTGGATGAGTTGTCAGATTTCACGAGAGAAGTTATGAAGTTCCACTTAGCATTTCTTTTGATGAGAGAGTGAAATAATTTTGTAGGTTTATCACTCTCTAGTAGATATTTGCACTTAGCCTTCTGCTGGTAGAAGCACTTTTTCGCTTGCTTTGATTGATCATTTTGTTCTTGAGGTCCGAGAGGGCAGGCGGAGAATTGGGACTAAAGGAACCAACTAGAAATTTTTCTTGAGCATTTTTTAGGTCCCCCTTAGCTTTCCTAGCCAAAGCAGAGATGTGAGAGTAATCGATGTCATTGAGCTCTTTAAGGCCACATTTAAGTCTTTTAAGCTTTGATCTTAGAATGTATTGGTGATTGCCATGTTCCGGCCTCTTCCATATAGAGTCAACAATGTCAAGGAAATGATCTTGGTCAATCCACATTTTGTAAAATTTCTACAGAATCTGACACATAGGATTAGAGTCATGCATAGATACAACACATGGTGTATGATCAGAGAGACTTGGGGGAAGGAATTTAGCCTCAGCATGTGGGCAAATTAACAGCCAATCATTGTTAACAAGGGCTCTATCTAATTTGGACCACACCCTGGCATTAGACCAAGTGAAAAAACTACAAGAAGAAGGGAGGTCCGTAAGTCCTAGATTGAATCAGCAATCTTTGAAATCATTCATTTCTCTATTAGAGACTTGAACATCGCTTTTCCAATCTTTGGGAGATAGAACCACATTGAAGTCTCCCATGATTAGCCAAGGCTTAGAAGGGAGGGGGTTAGCATTAACTAGATTATTCCATTGACCTCTTCTATCCATGACAGAATGGAGGCCATAGACAAAAGAGGCAAGGATGGAAAGTTTGCTGACTTTGCATTTAATAGTAGAGTGGATAACTTGGAGATGAGATTCCAATAGATCAAACTCTACATTTTCTGAGTTCCAATGGACAACAATGCGACTACTAGGGTGAAGATGGAAATTTGTAACAAATTTCCATCCACAAAGCCTTTTAGCCACAAAGCTTGATATTTTCTCAGGGGAAGTCTTGGTTTCAAGCAAACCAATAACATCGATTTTGGAATCTTTGATGAGGTTGATGACCTCATCCTGCGTTAGGAGCAAGTTGAAACCCCTAATATTCCAAGCTGAAAGGATCATGTGGTGGGGAGGGGAGGGACCTCCCGGATTGTGTGTCCTAATTTCCCAGGCACTAATTTTTTCTGGCTTTTGGCTTCACAAGTCATGAGGGCTTTTTGATTTTTTTTAGACCCCTTGAATCAGGTGACGATTTTGAAGAAAGATTGATCTTCCAGATCAGAAGGTATTGATTTAAGAGAAGCAGTTGAGCTTTTGGCTACAACTGTGTCTTGGGATCCAATGTTAATCAATGCCATCAGGTTTGATGGGAGATCCGATGAGTAATCGTCAGATGAAGAGGGGGAGCGGCTGGCTAGGGTAATCTAGTGGCTAAGGATAGCCAGGTTGGGGAGGGTGGAGGAGGTTTTCATCCCCGAGTCAGCTAGGGTGGGCTGGGAACTTTCTTGATGTTTGGGAGACGTTTGGGGAGTTTTAGCTAAGGTCTGGTCCTTTACTTCAATCAAAAGTCTACAGTTGGAAATTTGGTGCCCGATTGTACGGCAATGGGAACAATACCCGGGCTCCGATTCGAAGGTGACCATTTGAGTGAATGCCTTTCCATTTGTGGCTATAAGTTTTACTTCTCTCACTAGTTCTTTGGAGATATTGACTTCAATTAGTAACCTTGCATATTCGATCCGGCCCAAAGTTTTGGTCAACATTTCAGTCATGATAGGTTTGCCGATCTTGGATGATATTCTGCTCAATAGTTGGTGATAAGCTTTAAGAATGGAATGGTGAACAAAATGGAATTCGGGTGAGAAATAAGCAAAGAAACAGGCCGAGAATGGGTGTTATTGGGGAAGATGGTTCTCAGGTTGCATACAGTGTTTGCAACCGAGATTTAGAGGGTTTATTAGGGAATGAGAGAAGAGCTTGACCTCCAAAAATGGGGGTAAAATCTTGGGGGAATTTGGGAGATATGCAGAGGGTAATATCGGGTATCAAAAAGGGGGTTATCGGAAAAGGGGATGAGGTTGATCGGAAAATGGGAGGTAACCGGAGATGGAGAAGAGCTAAAATAGATTACACGCTTATCCTAAGACCACAGGAGAGTGGCTGAAAATGTGTAGCACGACGTAGCTTACCCTATATTGGAAGGGAAGCCAAAACCTTGAAGGATGCTCTCGGATGTCGCCAGATATTACTCACCGGAGAGCCAAGTCTTGGAAGTAGAAAACCGGCCAAGGAAGAAAGATGCAAAAGCTTCTTTAATTCAAAATTCAACTGTGTACAATATTCGGTGATGAGAGGGTTTTAATCTCTCTCACATTAGAGAGGAGCAAAAAAATCGGATTGCATCCAAGAGCTTTACCTAATTTGGTGCTTGCACAAAAAAAAAAGATGGAAAGGTCCACCCAACATTTACCCGATTTGGGGGAGACCAAGGAAGAGTGGTCCCCGAAATTGGTTCCCCCTTCCACTAGTTGCCATCCAAGCATTCCCAAAAGTAAAAACCCATGCAAAAGGTAAAACCCACTCCAAACCAACATGAAACCCATGAAAACCCACACCAAACCCATACCGAACCCATAAAACCCTAAATAATTATTTTTGCAAAAAATAAAAAGGCATAAAATAAAGCTAGAGAAAGGGGAGGCCGATCAGGTTTGCACCATGCTCAATGGGCCCTGACCTATACCCGACCTAGACCCGGCTTGTACCCGGGTCCTCTTCCTCCTATGCTTCGGCTTTCCACTTCCTTCCATGGTGTTCCAAGCTCGAAGATGCCTCAATCTTGACCTCATTTTCCAAGACTTCCCATGTGATGAGAAAATTCGGTTGCTCCAAGTCTATTGGGGTAGGCTCCTCCATAGTTATTCCATGCTCAACATTTCATACAAAAAAAAATTAAATTGATTAGAAAACTCCTTTGCTCAGGTCCGGGTGACGGCTCCTTGAAGTGTGGCTCCATGCAAGGCATCAAGTGATGTCATTTGGTCACTCCAACATTATAAAGGCAGGTTTGGAAACGTTACCCAAATAAGAACCGATTTGATTTCGTCCTCTCCAAAATTAAACAAGTCCGGCATGGCCTTTAGCAAAAGAGATCGACCATACACCAAATAAGGCCCTCCTCTTAGAACCATTTCACAATCAGAAGCCGATTCGAAGATAAAAGTAATCCATTCATTTGTGTTTGGTATCACCTTCACATAAACTTTCCAAGAACCAATTAGGCATTTGAGTCCTTCTTTTCCTAGGTATCGGGATGGAAAATAGCCAACCAAGGCATATCCCAATAATTTCCTATTATCGAGGATTTCATTGGGGGAGATTTGGATGGCTTCTTCTTCGGATGGATTTTAGGCTAATTGGTGTCCATGACCAACATTACGGCTGTTTTTTACCATGTCCACATAGGTTCGTGAAAATTAAGAAATTAGGCTCAGATCTTAATTGAGGAAATTTGTCGAGCAGGTTGTGGACACCGTGGGTACTGTCAAAAGTAGGGGTGGTTAGGGGATCAGATGTGACAAAAATTTTGGAGCAATTTTCATTGCTCAGTTCCTGCACAGGAGACAGAAATTTCTCAAGCAAACAAGTGTTATTAATAGAAATAGCTGTATCTATTTTACCTGGACATTCCAAAAAGGTTGACGCGGGCAGCAGGGGGATGCTGAGATTTTCTTTAATTTCTTCGCCATTGCAGAGGAGAACTACTTGCTTCCGCTATTAGTTACCAGCAAGAAGTTTTCTGCTTCGAGAGATGGTCAGAAAACCAGAGTCGGAGCTGGTCGGAAAGGTCAGCAACGCCATGACTGGTTCGGTCGAAGATCACCTGGGTGTCACTGAAGTTCTTTAAAACTTTGATCTTTAGATTGGAAGAAGTCACAAATATTAGCTCAAAGGTGCCGGAGGCGTGAAAATTTTTCTGTCGAGAGCCGGAAATGGCTAGTCGGCGACGCTAACGGCTAGCCGATGACAACCCCACTGAAACTTACAACGATTGAGCAGGACGACTACTTCTGCAGCGATTCTCCGATTCTAACAAGAGGGAGAAAATGAGAAGAACAAGTAGAACAACCATCAAAGCAAACTCGAGAGTTACAGTCAACAAGGATTGAGAGAAAACAGCAAGAGAGACGCGGAGATCTGGCGCCTTCAGCAAAATTCGAGAGACCCGTGAAAAAATTGCCCACAATTTGCCAAAAGGGGAGAGAGCACCCTCCTTACCTGATTTTTGTCGGTCTACAATATCATCTTTAAACAATCCAACATTAACTTCAACAAACTTTAATAAAAAAAATGTTTTGTACCCAAAACCATGTAAGTAATATATATTAATAATTTACTTATGACATGTTTTGAAAATTACATGTCACCCTCCTTATTTGAAATTTTTTCCTCAAAATTTAATGTTAAAAAGTTTGGGATACTTTCCTTCCATGTCTACTTGTCTTTCCCAAGTAGCTTCTTCTATTGCATGATTCCACCGCAATACTTTGATTAATGGAAAATTGTTTAGTTCCTAACTCCTTTACTTTATAGTCAAGTACCTTAACTGGTTTTTCTTCATACGTCAAGGTTGGTTCCACTTCAGTGATGCTTGGTTGCACCACATGATTCGGATCACAAACACATTTTTGTAACATTGAAACATGGAATACATTATGAACTCCTTCCACAGTTGATGGCAATTCCAACTTATAAGCGGTTTTTCCTATCTTCTCCACAGTAGGAAAAGGTCCAACAAACCTTGAAGTGAGCGTTCCTTTCCTTTCAAATTGCATGACGCCCTTAAATGGAGAAATCTTCAAAAAGACTTCACACCATTTTCAAATTCCAGCTCTCTTTTTCTTTGATCGGCATAGCTTTTCTACCTACTTTGAGCTATCTTGATTCTTTCTCGAATAGTCTTTATTTGATCCACGGTCTGCTATAAAATTTCTGGACCATAAATTTGAGCTTCACCAACCTCATCCCAATACAAAGGAGACCTAAATTTGTAACTATATAAAGCTTCATATGGTGCCATACCGATTGAAGCTTGGAAACTATTATTATAAGTAAATTCCACTAGTGGCAATAGCTTACTCCATTTTACATGAAAATCCAAAACACATGCCCTTAGCATATCCTCAAATATTTGGATTGTTCTTTCAGTTTGGCCATCAGTTTATGGATGAAATGGCATACTAAAACTCAAGTTTGTCCCCATCGCCTTATGCAAGCTCTTCCAAAGTTTTGATGGAAATCTCAGATCTCGATCCAAAACTATAGAAACTTGAATCCCGCGTAACCTTATAATTTCTTTCATATATAATTCTACATATTTGTTCATAGTAAATGTCTTCTTTATTGGCAAGAAATGGGCAGATTTTGTAAGTCTATAAAAAATTACCCAAATGACATCTTGTCCCTTTGTAGTTTTTGGTAATCCCATAAAAAAGTCCTGTCTCCTATTTCAATTATGGGATTGGTAAACATTGTAAAGTTTTGGCTGGCCTTTGATGTTCAGCTTTAATTTGTTGACATGTATAACATAAATTTGCATGCTTCATTACATCTTTTTTCATAACTGGCTACCAAAAATTTTTCTTTAAATCACGATACATCTTAGTGCTTCCTAGATGAATTCAGAATATAGATGAATGAGCTTTTGTCAATATGTCTCTTCGTAATTCCTAGTCATTCAAAGCATACAACCGATTCCTGAATTTTAATATTCCATCACTTGAACAAGTTAGCTCGGAAGAAGCAAGTTCTTTGCCCAACATATAATGCTTGTACTTCAGATCATTGCGTTGAGCATCATTAATTCTATCCAAGATAGTTTGCTTTATCGATAACGTCGCAAGCATAGAAGTCAAATCGGATACTACCTCTATCTCGAATTTTTCCATTTTTGTTTGAAGCGTTGTAGACATTGCCGACAACCTTGATTAAACAGAAGTATATTTTCTACTCAATGCATCAACTACAACATTGGCCTTTCCAGGGTGGTATTTGATTTCAAAATCATAATTTTTAACGAACTCAAGCCATCATCGTTTTCTCATATTTAATTCTTTCTGTGTAAATAAATATTTCAAACTCTTATGGTCTGAAAATATGTCACATTGTTGACCATAGAAGTAATGTCTTCATATGTTTAAAGCAAAAACCACTGCAGCTAATTCCAGATCATGTGTAGGGTAATTTTGTTTGTAACCCTTTAATTGTCTAGAAGCATAGTCTATCACTTTTCCTTCTTGCATTAGTACGCAGCCCAATCTACATTTAGAAGCATCACAATAGATACTAAACTTTCCATTCTCTGTTGGAATAGTTAAATCAGAGCCGTTGTTAATTTCTGCTTCAATAACTCAAAACTTTGCTCTCACTCTTCAGACCACCAAAATTGTATATCCTTCTTTCTTAATCAGGTCAACAGAATTGCTATTTTAGAAAACCCTTCAATGAAATTATGATAATATCTAGCTAACTCGAGAAAGCTCTGGACTTCGCCAACATTCTTTGGTTGTGGCCACTCCATAACAAATTGTACCTTCACTAGATCAATAGAGATACCATCCTTAGATATGACATGTCCAAGGAAGTTAACTCTATCAGGCCAAAATTTGCATTTAGAAAACTTAGCATAAAAATTTTGCAACTTAAAAGTGGATAACAAAGCCTTCAAATGCTCCACATGTTCCTCCTCTGATCGTGAATAAACCAATGTATCATCAATAAATACGATCACATTTGTCTAGAAATTCCTTGAACTCCCAATTCATTAAGTCCATAAATGTCGTCGGAGCATTCATCAAACCAAAAGACATCACAAGAAAATCATAATGTCCATATCGGGTTCTAAATGCAGTTTTATGAACGTCCCCCGCCTTGACATTCAATTGATAGTAGGCTGATCTCAAATCAATTTGTGAAAATACATGTGCACCATGTAATTGGTCAGTTGACGAAGTGCTCCCATGACCGTGGCTACGTGGCTATTAGAACGATGTTGTCCAAACAACGAATGAGAGGATTTTTATTTGAATGTATTTTAGAACGATCATGCAATCATGTATTCCTCCAAAAAAAATTTAATTATAAATGTGTTTCAAAGTCTTCCACTGCTACGTTTTACAAATGCATGATCGTAAACAAAATATTTTATCATCTTTTTATGAAAAGCAATGTTTACCAAACGGTACGCTATAGGGCGTTATAGACATGGTATCATAGCAGTAACTTGGTCAACTTCATTGTTTTTTACAGACACTAATAGCACTAGCCTCATCATTGGAAGATTCTTCAATTGTAAGCATGTATTCTTTTACTATTTATGTTATTTGATTGCTTTGTTAAATAAGAATTTGATTAACAGAAATTGGATATAATATTGAAATGTTTATTGGTAGATATTGTTTCCCTTGATATTTTGGAAAGCTGTAAGGGTAAAGTCATTGAATGATTTAATGACTGAAATTTACTTTTGATCAAATTTTAAGGACAAAATATAATTAAGGAGAGGAGAATGTAATACCTGAAAAGAAAATTTCTTACTTTTAAGATAATTAAAATATTTAAATAAATGTCAAAGATGAAAAAGCTAGGGTTAGAGAAATTAGCATAGAAATGATAGCAAGTAAAATTACACTTTACGCTTAAAGGATATGTCACCTTCACTAGATTTCCTCCTTAATCAATTATATTATTTGCATAAACCTTAGTCCAAGAATATTATTAGATACAAATATAATTTTATAATTTAAAGTAGAGAAGCAATAAGAAATTGCATGTCCCTATTTGATTAGTGACTAATTGTGATTAAAGGATAATTAGTGAGTGATTAATGGGTAATTAAGGTATACTAATCATGATTAATTATGTTAATCTTAAGGATTAGCTTAGTACTAATCCAGATTAAGTAATTAAATTATGTATGATAAAATGATAATAATTGAAGTATTTTAGAAATTGAAGAGACATATAAGGGCAAAATGGTAAACCTAAAAGGATAAGTTGGACTAAAAGGTAAATTCATCCTAAAAGCTATCTGAAAAATGTGAGAAAGGGCTGAGGATCAGCCATTTTCGTGGGCTTTAAAGAGAGAAAGGGAGAAAAGTAGCAAAAATGGAGAAATGGTTTTAGAGAGAAAATAGTGAAAATTGAAGGTGAATGAGAGATAATTGGCCTCCAATCCCTTGAGAAGAAATGTTCATCTCCTCAAGAGAAATCTGTTGAGCTAATAATATTGTGGTAAGAATCATTTCATACGTTGTATAGATTAATCATGGTATGATTAGTTAAAGAATAATTGTGATTTTTTAGTAATAAAGAATGGTATGATAATTAGTTATTTAAAGTGCACGAAATTTTGCATTTATTGTTTACTATACTGTAAAATTGATATATAATCATGTTATAGTGGCTTAGGTGTGGATATATATGAAAGATAAAATGAATTAGTTCATAATTGTCCATGTTATACAAAAGTTGTTCAAAAAAGGAAAATCTGTCAAGTTTCAGGTTTTGTATTCAAAAAAAAATTTAGACTAATCCAATGTCCAAAGCCTTTTATCATGTTAAAATAGACACTTTGGGAGAGATTTGAGCTTTGGAATGAAGAAGTTTGGAGTAATATATAATAAGTTATGATACTTTGAAGTTGCTGTAAAACAGTGAATAATATTTCGGGTTTCAATTAATAGTTGTTTTATTTATAGGTTATGAAGTGATTAAAAGGCATTGATTATGTGTTTCCTAATTGCTAAAGACCTAAGGTAAGGAATGCTATGTTTGTGTTTTGCCTCGCTGGGCCTACACCATGAAGTGTTAGGTTATGCTTGTTTCTTACACTTTGAAGTGTTACGTGATGCTAACGTTCATTTGACAAAGTGCTCCCATGACCGTGGCTGTGGTTGTGGCTATTAGAACGATGTTGTCCAAGCAACGAACGAGAGGATTTTTATTTGAATGTATTTTTGAACGATCATGCAATCATGTATTTCTCCAAAAGAAATTTAAATTCTAAACGTGTTTCAAAGTCTTTCGCTACTACATTTTACAAATGCATGATCGTAAATGAAAAATTTTATCATCTTTTTATGAAAAGCAAAGTTTACGAAACTGTACGCTACATGGCGTTATACCCTAGAAACCCTAGAACCGAGGAAACCCTAGAAACTGTCAAACACAAGAATCGTAGAACCCTAGTAACCTTAGAACGAAAAACCCTAGAAAACCTAGAGCCATAGAAACCGTAAAACCCAAGAAACCCTAAAACCCTAGAACCCTAGGACAATAGAACCCTAGATACCGTAGAAACACTAGAACCCTAGAAACCCTTGAATCCTAGAACCCTAGAAACCGTAGAAACACTAAAACCTTAGAACCCTAGAACCTTAGAAATCCTATAATTCTAAAAACCCTAGAACCTTAGAAACAATAGAACCCAAGAAACCCTAGAAAACCTAGAACCTTAGAAACCCTAAAACCCAAGAAACCTAGAAAACCTAGAACCTTAGAAACCCTAGAAACCCTAAAATCCAAGAAACCCGAAAACCCTATAACCCTAGGACCATAAAACCCTAGAAACCTAAGAACCCTAAAAACCCCAGAATCCTAGAACCCCAAAATCCAGGACCCTTAAACCTAGAACACTAGAAACCCTAAATCCTAAAACCCAAGAACCTTAGAATAATAGAAACCTTAGAAACTCTAAACCCTAGAAACCCTAGAATTCTAGAAACCCTAGAACCCTAGAAATCCTAGAACCCTAGAAATCTTGGAACCCTAGAAACCCTAAAAACCTTAGAAACACTAAAAACCCTAGAACAATAGAAACCATAGAAACCTAGAATCCTAGAACTCTAGAAACATTAAAACCCAAGAAACCATAGAAACGCTAGAACCCTAGAAACCCTAGAACCGTAGAATCCCTAGAAACCATATTACCCTAGAACCCAAGAAGCCTTAGAACCTTAGATATCGTAGAACCCAAGAACGCTAGAACCCTAGAACCCTAGAAATCTAGAACCCTAAAATCCTAGAAACTTTAAAAAGCCTAGAAACCAAAGAAACCCTAAAACCGTAGAAACCCTAGAACCCAAGAATCCTAGTACCCTAGAACCCTAGAAATCCTAGAACCCTATAACCCTATTAACCTTAGAATCCGAGAATACTAGAACTTTCGAAACCCCAGAACCCTAGAAACTCTAGAAATAATAGAAACCCTATAACCGTAGAAACCATAGAACCTTAGACCTCTAAAAACCCTTGAACCTAGTACACAAGAAACCCTAGAACTCTAAAAACCCTTGAAACCATAAAAACCTAGAAATCCTAGAAACCCTAAACCCTAAAACCCTAGAATCTTTCAACAATACAAACACTAGAAACTCTAAACCCTGGAAACCCTAAAAACCTAAAACTTTAGAAACCCTAAAAACCCCCTAGAAATCCTAGAACACTAGAAATCCTAGAACCCTAGAAATCCTAGAACCCTAGAAACCCTAAAAACCCTAGAAACCCTAGAAACCATATAAACCTTATAAAACCCTAGAAAATCTAAAAACCTAGAACACCTGCAACCATAGAAACCTTGCAACCTTAGAAACCTAGCAACCCTAGAAACTTTAAAACCATAGAAACGTAGAATCCTAGAACCCCAGAACAATAAAACTCTATAACTATAGAACTCTAGAACCCTAGAAATCTTAAAATCGTAGAAACCCTAGAAACCTACAATACATAGAAACGTTAGCAACCTAGAACATTGGGACCCTAGAAACTCTAGAACCTTGGAAACCCTAGAACCCTAGAAACTTTAGAACCCTAAAGACCTTAGAACCCTAGAAACCCTAATAAAAATAGAAACCCTAGAACCATAGAACCATAGAGATCCAAAAAATGCTAAAAACCCTAGAAACCTATAAACCCTTGAAATTGTATAAACATTAAATCCGAGAACCCTAGAACACTAGAAACCCTACAACTCTTGAATCCTAGAACACTACTTACCCTAGAACCCTAAAACCCTAGAGCCCTTACAACCCTAAAAACCATAGAAGCCTGGAAACCCTAAAACCTTAGAAACTCTAGAAACCCTAGAATCCTAGAAACGATAGAACCAAAGATTCCTATAACTCTAGAAACCCTAGAACCCTAGAAACCATAGAAACCCTCCCTTAGAACCCACGAAACCTTAAAACCATATAATATGAGAACCCTAAAAACCTTAGAACCCCAGAAACACCCTAGAACCTAGAACCCCAAAAACCGTAAAATCCTAGAAATCATAGAACACTAGAACCAGAGAATTCCTAGAGAGCCGAGAACTCAAGATCCCACGAAAACTTAGAAACTCTAGAACCCTATAACTAGAATATTGAAAACCCTAGAAACCATAAAAATTTTAGAACCCTAAAACCCCTAGAAACTCTACAAACATATGAACCCTAGAAACTGTAGACACACTAAAACCTTAGAACCCTAGAACCTTAGAAATCCTATAATTCTAAAAACCCTAGAACCTTAGAAACAATAGAACCCAAGAAACCCTGGAAAACCTAGAACCTTAGAAACCCTAAAACCCAAGAAACCTAGAAATCCTAGAACCTTAGAAACCCTAAAAACCCTAAAATCCAAGAAACCCAAAACCCTATAACCCTAGGACCATAGAACCCTAAAAACCTGAGAACCCTAAAAACCCAAGAATCCTAGAACCCCAAAATCCTAGGACCCTTGAACCTAGAACACTAGAAACCCTAGAAACCCTAAATCCTAAAACCCAATAACCTTAGAACAATAGAAACCTTAGAAACTCTAAACCCTAGAAACCTAAAACCCTAGAAACCCTAGAATTCTAGAAACCCTAGAACCCTAGAAATCCTAGAACCCTAGAAATCCTGGAACCCTAGAAACCCTAAAAACCTTAGAAACACTAAATGTAACGCCCGATTTTTCCTTTGCTTAATTAAATTTTTTTTTTAAACACATGTACCTACTTTAAACAACTTAAGGTAAAACTCATCAGTCGAAATCCTTGAGATAAAATACAGCAGAAGACTTTTATTTAACTTCATCAAATACAATTATATTCGTAATAGGTAATCCAAAACATACTTATACTTTAACATTAAAAACCAAGTTATTACAAAACAGTTATAAAATAAACATAATACTATTCATTAGTTTTCAAACAAAACATTTCCATTTACATGGGCCGCCCACCGGTCAAAATTGCACTAACAGCCGCAAACTTCCGTAATAGACGTACTTCACCACCTCAAGCATTTATCCCTACATTACAAAGCTTATCTGATGAGCCTAACGCTAAGTAAGTTAATCCATAATAATAAAAACAATTATGAGACCTTCATGCATATACTGCTTTATGAAAACAATGCAATTTTGGTATCGTTCATTTCATTTCTTTACTTCCACTTAACAGTCCAGCTAATGTGTGTAATACCATCTAGGGGAGAGTAGGCACCATTTGGTCCAACCTCTCAGGACAGCCAAACTCAACCCTGCCCCACATGTAACTATTTACGTACATTTCATTCATTTCATTTCTTTCATTATTTGATCGTTGAAGGTACCACGGGAGAGAGTAGACAACATTTGGCCTCCCTCGAGGCAGTCTAACTCGAGCTCCTCCCTCAACGACCTGTTGCATATTATCATGAAAATCATGCATGCAAATCATTTTCGTATTTTTCTTAAAACCATGATGCATGAACAGTTAAAATGCATGAACACGATAAAATGCAATAATATATACAATTCAAACATTGCAGGCATTCTAAACATGCGTCTTTATTCTAACACCAAAAATCAATCAATCATCAAACAAGGCACACAAACATATCCTCAAATAAATTGAGGTCGGTGTATTGTGCAATACACCCCAAAAACAATACAACATATTTCAAAATCATAAATCCTAATCTTCGTAATGTAGTCCCCTTAGGGCCAATCACATGCAACATTAACTTACTTTAGGTCCTTAGCTTTATTGAAAAACTTGATCAATATGCTGCTGCAATTGAAAACCTAAAATGCAAGTAACATAATTCATTAACTTCAAACAACCATAATTTCTTCGATAATGATCCATTTTTTATGCAGGGTGTCAAATTATTCCTTAAAGAGTCTACTATAACTTCTTAGAAGACACCAAATTCAGAAAACTAACGTATGTCAACTTAGTTGGACAAAACATAGGGCATTCACTGTTTGAACCCCTGTTTGGGTCGACCCAAACTATGAGGGGTCGACCCATGTCGACAAACAGAGACGTCGCGTTTCTGAAATCGAGTTTCGGTCGACCCAAACTACAAGGGGTCGTCCCAAACTCCCCCCAGTTTTTGTACCTTGACTTGCGACATCCATAACTTTTTCTATATAGCTCCGAATTGAGTGATTCTAATGGCTATGAATTACTCTAAGAGCCTAATTTAACTCTTATAAAGGACATAAACTCTAATTCGTAACAAATATTGACCGAATCTCCAAAATTCTAACTTTGTTCATACTTAACTCTTTTCTTATCTGTCAGCATGAAATCACTCATTTTTATCCCCCAATTCAAATACTACCATCGTATTATCCTTAATAAACTTAGAAGAACTTAAGAGGATAAAAAATATTACCTTGAACTTCGGTTTCCATGAGACCCTTAGTGTTTTCCACTTCCCTTCACTTTCTTACTCTCTTTCTCTCACGAAATCCATATTCTTTCTCAGTCTTCCTCTCCCTTATCAGACGAGAAAACTCTGAGTAAATAGACAGGGAGAAGAGGTCGTGGTGGTAGGGAATGCCTTCTTATCTCTTAATTAAACAAAATCAATCTTCCTTTTATATCCATCAATCAGGATCCTCCACGTTTTGACTAACTTTTCAACGGCATGTACGAATGTGTCGACCCCTCTTCCATTGTGTCGACCGAAAGTATTCCCACAGGGCAACTTGTGTCGACCGCACGCCTATTGTGTCGACCGAAAGCGTTCCAAAGAGCAACTTGTGTTGACCCTTTCTAAGTCCTGGGGTCGACCCAAAGTGTCAATTGTGTCAACCCTTCTTCAATCATGGGGTCGACCAAAACTATAATAAAGGACTGTTTTGTGTCGACCCCTCTTCGATCTTGGGGTCGACCGAAACATACAATTGTGTCTATTGTGTCGACCCTTCTTCAATCATGGGGTCGACCGAAACTATAATAAATGACTATTTTGTGTCGACCCCTCTTCGATCTTGGGTTCGACCGAAACATACAATTGTGTCGACCCCTCCAAATTCCTGGGGTCGACCGAAAGGTTACTTTGTGTCGACCCCTCCTCGATCCTGGGGTCGACCGGAACTTCCATTTGTGTCGACCCCTTCAAAATCCTTGGAACGACCGGATCTTACTTGAAGGTAATCCTTTAGTACATTTAACCCAACTTACTTCATTATTTCACTTAGACCTAGCAACCATCAAACATATTGGACTTCAAACAAACACCAATCAAACCCAAACACTTGGGCTGGTGCACGGTGTGATACACCCCAGACAGAGTATTCTTCTTCCAATTATTCATAATCGAAATCAACATTCATAAAGAAAAATCTTAATCACTTTCGTCTTAAAATCACAAAATTCTTAAAATAATCGTAACAAATGCACGTTCACTTTTATTTATTTCTAATTATACAACCTTAATTCTACTCTTTGTGATGTAGTCCCCGAAAGGCCAAAGGCATGCAAGATTCACTTGGATTCCAAGCTGCAAAATACTCCTTATTTCCTTCACTTTCTTTACTTGATTCCAAACAACCTTAACATCACAAATATGCTTACATTAGAATTTCCCGAATTTACCCTATTTTTTCTCCCAAATTACAACAGCCATAACTTAAGTTATCAAACTCAAATTCTTATGAATAAGTAACCAAAATCACCCTTAAGGTGTCTACTATAATTCATCAGGAGACTTTAAATTCAATTTCGTAATCAACAATCTTATAAAATCTGTGTCTTTAAAATGAGACATATTAATCTTGCTTTGTATGGACATGGTAACACCTTGTTTTTCATGTCATTTCCATAAATCAAAACCATACTCAAAATCTTATAACTTCAATATAGGGTATAGAAAAAGCACTTAAATCAACCAACATCATACCTTGGCCCTAACTTCGTGCTCCTCCTTCTTGTTATTTAAACTCACAAAACACACTCGATTTGCACCTCTCAGACTAAACTTTCAACTTTAGCTTCAACCTTATGTTTCCCTTGCTACAAAACTTGAAAGAATTTAGGGATAATAATGAGAATTTCGTGCATCAAATGCCAGTTGAAGGTGAAGAGGCAAACATGAGGTGAAGAGGCAAGCATTAGGTGGCTTCGCCAAATTTTCTCCTCCAACACTTAACTCACCTGTCACATACTCTAACCTTACTTCTTATTTGTTAAAGCATTCCTTTCAAAGGCGTATTTTAACACACTACCAACAATACTTCGTGATGCACTTATCAAGATTTAACAACGTAATTTACATTTATAATAACTAAGGTACTTAAATGGCTCGGGTGTTACATTCCACCCTCCTTATTTGAAAATTTGTCCCCAGAATTTACACACTACAAGAGTTTAGGATATTTTTCTTCCATATCTCGTTGTCTCTCCCATGTGGCCTCCTTTATCGAGTGATTTCTCCATAGTACTTTGACTAAGGGGATTTGCTTGTTCCTTAGCTCTTTGATCTTTGAGTCTAATATCTTAACTTGTTATTCTTCATAAGTCAGAGCTGGATTTACCTCAATGGAACTCGGTTTGATTACTTGGTCTGGATCCTGTATGGACTTTCTTTACATCGATATGTGGAACACATCATGTACACCTTGCATGGATAATGGTAGATCCATTTTGTAGGCCATTTTTCCAATCTTCTTTGTTATCGAGAAGGACCCGATGAACCTTGGAGCTAGCTTCCCCTTCTTGCCAAAGCGCTTTATCCCCTTAAATGGGGAAACCTTCAAATATACCTCATTTCCTTCTTCTAACTCCAATTCCCTCCTTCGTTGTTCTGCATAACTCTTTTGTCGGTTTTGCGCTACTTTGATTCTTTCCGTAATTACCTACACTTGATCTTTGGTTTGCTGCAAGATCTCGGGACCATAAAATTGAGCTTCACTTACATCGTCTCAATATAGAGGCGATCTACACTTTCTTCTGTAAAGTGCTTCATACTGGGCCATGACAATAGTGGCTTGATAGCTGTTATTATAGGTGAATTTTACCAACGGTAAAAGCTTATTCCAAGTCATTTGGAACTCGAGCACACATGCTCTTAACATATTCTCAAGAATCTGGATTGTTCGTTGGGTCTGGCCATCGGTTTGAGGATGAAATGTTGTGCTTAAACTTAAACTCGTCCCAATAGCTTTTTGTAAACTCTTCCAAAATTTAGATGTAAATTTTGGATCACAATCCAACACTATGGAAACTGGGAATCCATGCAGCCTCACGACTTCCTGGATGTACAATTTTGCGTACTTGTCCATGCTCGAGCTTAATTTAATGGCGAGGAAATGAGCCGATTTCGTGAGTCTATCTACTATTGCAATGTGCTCCCACTTCCATTATGGGATTGATAAACATTGCAAGGTTCCAGCTGATCTTTGAGGTTCAGCTTTAACTTGTTGGAAAATATGACACAAATCTACATGCTTTGCCACGTCTTCTTTCATACATGGCCACCAGAAGTTTCGTTTCACATCACGATACATCTTCGTACTCCCGGGATGCATCGAGAACATTTAGGAGTATGCCTCTCTTAGAATGTCTTTTCGTAGTTATGAATTGTCTGGTACATACCACCGGTTCCCATACTTTAGAATGTCATCCTTTAAATAATGTAGTTTGGAGGAAACCGTCTCTCTGCCCAACGCATACTTTTTATAGATTGGGTCTTCTTTCTGAGCAATCTTTATCCTTTCCAAGATATTGGGCTTAATTGTCATGGCCATCAATATAGAGCTTAAGTCGGAAATTACTTCGAGTTCAAACTTACCCATTTCCTCTTGGAGTTGTAAAGGCATCGATTGTAATGTCGCTTGTACCACAGCTGACTTCCTACTTAGAGCATCCGCAACCACATTGGCTTTTCCTGGATGGTACTTAATTTCAAAGTCATAGTCCTTCACAAATTCAAGCCACCGTCTTTGCCTCATATTTATTTCTTTTTGTGTAAACAAATACTTTAGGCTCTTATGGTCCGAGTATACCTCACACTCTTGACGCTATAAATAATTTCTCCACATCTTTAACACAAAAACTACCGCCGCTAATTCAAAATCATGCGTTGGGTAATTTTGCTCATAACTCTTTATCTGTCTTGAAGCATAAGCAATAACTTTCCCTTCTTGCATTAGGACGCAGCCCAACCTAACCTTGGATGCATCGCAGTAAATGCTGAACTTCCCATCTTTGGTTGGGAGGGTTAAGATTGAGGTTGTGGTCAACCTCTGCTTCAATTCCTGAAAGCTTTGTTCACATTCTTCAGACCACCAAAATTTAATATTCTTATTCGTTGGTCAGGTTAACGGGACCTCGATCTTAAAAAATCCTTCGATGAACCATCGGTAATTTCCTGCTAATCCAAGGAAACTTCGTACTTCGCCCACATTGTTTGGCTGTGACCATTCAATAACAGCCTGAACCTTCATCGGGTCAGCCAAGATACCTTCCCCAGATACAACATGCCCAAGAAATTGGACTCTTTCTAGCCAAAACTTCCATTTCAAAAATTTGGCATGCAGTTTATGTGCCTTCAAGGTAGACAAGACCTCCTTTAAGTGTATTGTATGCTCCTCTCTAATATCGGGTACACCAAGATATCATCAATGAACATAATTATGAACTTATCCAAAAGCTCCTTGAATACCCAATTCATCATGTCCATAAAGGCTGCAGGTGCATTAGTCAATCCAAACGACATCACCAGAATTTCGTAGTGCCCGTATCTAGTTCGAAATGCTGTCTTAGGGACATCTTCCTCCTTTATTTTCAACTGATAGTACCATGACCTTAAATCAATCTTTGAGAACACTTTAGCGCCATGTAGCTGATCAAACATATCATCTATCCTTGGTAGTGGGTACTTATTTTTCACCGTTAACTTGTTTAGTTCCCTGTAGTTGATGCACATCCTTATCGATCCATCTTTCTTCTTAACAAACAACACCGGTCCTCCCCACGGTGAAAAACTAGGGCAGACAAAACCCTTATTAACTAATTCTTCCAGTTAATCCTTCAACTCTTTCAGTTCGGCTGGGGCCATCCTGTAAGGGTTCTTGGATACATGCTCAGCTCTTGGGTACGTTTCAACGACGAATTCAATTTCTCGATCAGGCGGTAAACCCGGAAGATCGTTCAAAAAAACTTCTAAAAACTCTCGAACAACTTGAACGTCCTGTAATCCCATCTTGGCTTGTTTATGTATATCCATCACATTCGCCAAGAAACAATTACATCCCATTAGTAATAACTGCCGAGTCTCCATACAAGACACTATAGGTACTTGTCGACTACGTTTTGCGGCTTGCAGGGAATACCCTTCCTCATTTGGTGGTTAAAAAATAAACAACTCTATTCCGACAATTTATGGTGGCAAAATGTCTATATAACCAGTCCATTCCTAAAATAACTTCGTACACCTTCATATCCATTAATATGAAATCAGTATACAACTCTCGCTCATTTACCAGAACAACACAATCATGCACAACAAAGTTCAAGTGTAATCATTCTCCGGATGGCAACAAAACATCATAAAAATGTTTTGCTAAAAACGGTGAACAATTCAACTTATTCACAACCGCTGAAGACATAAACGAATGTGTGGCACCAGAATAAAACAAAGCATATGTAGGCACACCGTTAACCCTAGAAACCCTATAACCCTAGAGGTGCTAGAAGCCCTAAACCCCTAGAAACCCTAGAAACCTAAGCACTCTAGAATTCCTAGAAATACTAGAACCCTAGAACCCTATAAATTGTACAACCCTTAACTCTAGAAACCCTAGAAATCTAGAACCATAGAAAACCTAGAAACTGTAGATCCCAAGAAACCCTAGAAACCTAGAACCCTAGAAACCTTAAAACACTAGAACCCTAGAAACCATAGAATCATCGAAACCATAGAACCCGATAAACCCCAAAACCCTATAAACCCTAGAACCCTTGAAATATTAGAACTCTATAAACCCTAGAAACAACATAAACCATCAAAACCGTAGCAACCCTAGAAATCACATAAACCATCGAATCCCTAGAACCCTAGATCCGAAGAAACCCTTAACCATAAAATCCCTAAAACCCTAGAACTCTAAAAAAATAGAACCCTCAAAGCCATAGAAACCATAGAATCCATAAAAACCCTAGCAAACCTGGAAACCCAAGACTCCAAAAAAATCGTAAAAAAACCAAGAATCCTTAAAACCATAGAAACCCTAGAGCCCAAGAATCTAAATACCCTAAAAAACCTAAAAAGCCTAGAACCTAGAACCCTAGAAACCTTATTACCCTAGAAACGCTAGAAGCCCTAAGACCCCTAGAAACTCTAGAAACCTAAGAACTCTAGAATTCCTACAAATACTAGAACCCTAGAATCTGAAAAAAAAAAAAAATAGAACCTTAGAACCCTAAAGCCAAAGAATCTAAGTACCCTAAAAACCCTAAAAAGCCTAGAACCTAGAACCCTAGAAACACTATAACCCTAGAAATGCTAGAAGCCCTAAAGCCCCTAGAAACCCTAGAAACCTAAGAACTCTAGAATTCCTAGAAATACTAGAACCCTAGAATCTTAGTACCTTAGAAACGCTAATAAACCATGAACCTTAGAATCCTTACAAACCCAAGAAACCATAGAAACTCCAGAACCCTAGAAAACCTAGAAACTCTAAAACCCAAGAAACGCTAGAAACCTAGAACCCTAGAAACCTTAGAAACACTAGAACCCTAGAAACCATAGAATCATCGAACCCATAGAACGACCCTATAAATCCTAAAACCCTAGAAACCCTAAAACCCTTGAAATATTAGAATTCTATAAACCCTAGAAACAACAGAAACCATCAAAACCCTAGAAACCTTAAAAATCACATAAACCATCAAAACCCTACAACCCTAGATCCGAATAAACACTTAACCATAAAATCCGTACAACCCTAGAACTTTAAAAAAATAGAACCCTTAAAGCCATAGAAACCATAGAATCCAAAGAAACCCTAGCAACCCTAGAGAGCCAAGAATCCTAAAAATCGTTAAAAAAACAAAGAATCCCCAAAACCATAGATACCCTAGACCCTAAAAAATCTAAAATCCCTAAAAGTCTAGAACCCTAGAAAACCTAGAAACTCTAGAACCCAAGAAACGCTAGAAACATATAACCCTAGAAACCTTAGAAACACTAGATTACTAGAAACCATAGAATCATCAAAACCATAAAACCCTAAAACCCTAGAAACCCTAAAACCCTAGAAACCCTAGAACCCTTGAAATATTAGAAATCAATAAACCCCAGAAACAACAGAAACCATCAAAACCGTAGAAACCCTAGAAATCACATAAACCATCGAAACCCTAGAACCCTAGATCCGAAGAAACCCTTAACAATAAAATCCCTACAATCCTAGAACACTAAAAAAATAGAACCCTAAAAGCCATAGAAACCATAGAATCCATTGAAACCCTAGCAACCTTAAAAACCCAAGACTCCTAAAAATAGTAAAAAACCAAAGAATACTTAAAACCATAGAAACCCTAGAGCCCAAGAATGTAAGTACCCTGAAAAACCTAAAAAGACTAGAACCTAGAACCCTAGAAACGCTATAACCCTAGAAACGCTAGAAGCCCTAAAACACCTAGAAACCCTAGAAACCTAACCACGCTAGAAACCTTAAAACACTAGAACCCTAGAAACCATAGAATCATCGAAACCATAGAACCCGATAAACCCCAAAACCCTATAAACCCTTGAAATATTAGAACTCTATAAACCCTAGAAACAACAGAAACCATCAAAACCGTAGCAACCCTAGAAATCACATAAACCATCGAAACCCTAGAACTCTAGATCCGAAGAAACCCTTAACCATAAAATCCATAAAACCCTAGAACTCTAAAAAATAGAACCCTCAAAGCCATAGAAACCATAGAATCCATAAAAACCCTAGCAAACCTAGAAACCCAAGACTCCAAAAAATCTTAAAAAAACCAAGAATCCTTAAAACCATAGAAACCCTAGAAATCCCAACAATCTAAGTACCCTAAAAAACCTAAAAAGCCTAGAACCTAGAACCCTAGAAACCCTATAACCTAGAAACACTAGAAGCCCCCTAGAAATCCTTGAAACCTAAGCACTTTAGAATTCCTAGAAATACTAGAACCCCAGAATCTAAGTACCCTAGAAACCCTAAAAAACCATGAACCCTAGAAACCTTATAAACCTAAGAAACCATAGAAACCCTAGAACCATAAAACCATCGAACCCTAGAACCCTAGAAATTGTACAACCCTTAACCCTAGAAACCATAGAACTTTAGAACCCTAGAAAACCTAGAAACTCTTAAACCCAAGAAACCCTAGAAACCTAGAACCCTATAAACCTTAGAAACACTAGAACCCTAGAAACCATAAAATCATCGAAACCATAGAACCCTATAAACCCTAAAACCCTAAAAGCCTAGAAACCCTAGAACCCTTGAAATATTAGAACTCTATAAACCCTAGAAACAACAAAAACCATCAAAACCGTAGAAACCCAAGAAATCACATAAACCATCGAAACCTTAGAACCCTAGATCCGAAGAAACACTTAACAATAAAATCCCTACAACCCCAGGACTCTAAAAAAATAGAACTCTCAAAGCCATAAAAACCATAGAATCCATAGAAACCCTAGCAACCCTAGAAACCCAAAACTGCAAAAAAATTGTAAAAAAAAACCAAGAATCCTTAACACCATAGAAACCCTAGAGCCCAAGAATCTAAGTACCCTAAGAATCCTAAAAAGCCTAGAACCTAGAACCCTAGAAACCCTATAACCCTAAAAATGCTAGAAGCCCTAAAACCCCTAGAACTAGAAACGTAAGCACTCTAGAATTCCTAGAAATACTAGAACCCAAGAATCTTAGTACCCTAGAAACCCTAAAACACCATGAACCCTAAAAACCTTTCAAACCCAAGAAACCATAAAAACCCTATAACCCTAGAACCATGAAACCATAGAACCCTAGAACCCTAGAAATTGTACAACCCTGAAACCCTAGAACTCTAGAATGCTAGAAAACCCAGAAACTCTAGAACCCAAGAAACCCCTAATAACCTAGATCCCAAGACACCTTAGAAACACTAGAACCCTAGAAACTATAGAATCATCGAAACCATAGAATTTGATAAGAACTAAAACCCTAGAAACCCTAGAACCCTTGAAATATTATGACACGGAAGTGAGGGGGTTTAGATTTAGTGGGTGAGTGGAGAACGGGTAGGATTTTAAAATAGGATAAAATCCGATAATCCAGAATCGGGATGGGATTTTGAGAGGATAACTCGACGATGAGATCGAGTTTATGGCTGAGATTTGAAGCGGAGTGGTGGGGATGGGTTAAGTAATACAACTCAAAATTTGAAGGCGATCAATTGGGCGGATCGGTCGAAAATGAATGGAATAGTAACCGGGCTTGGCGGTGGCCGGAAGTGAGGTCTAGCGGAAAGAAATGGAATTAAGAAACAAAAATAACAACGGAATGAAGAGCTTATGACCTTCAAACTCACCATAAGACCTTGAAGAAGGCTGGAGACTTGAAGCATGAAGAGATCTCCAGCTCAGAGGGAGAAATCTTGAAGAGAATCCACGGTGATCGGAGGAATTTTGGCTGCCGGCTGAAAGTGGAAGATGCCGGAGAAGGGAGAGCTAAAAAGCTACTTAAATTCAAATTCTAAATTGAGGATTACAATCATGCAATGGGGGAAGTTTTATCACCTACGAAGAGAGGAAAAAGGGAGGGAAAACTAAGGGCCAAGGTCATGCAAAAAGCATGCTGTAAAATGACTAAAAGGAGGGAACATTTGGACTAATGAGAATGCAAGAACGTGCAAGCCACGTTTCCTTGAATCCCTTTAGCCAATTTTCCTTTCTTTCTTGGCCCTAAATACCATTCTTCCAGCCAATTAAACCCTCATGCAAAACCCCGTGCACAACATGCAAAAAATCAAAGTTAAAACCCTAGCCGAGAAAACCCTCTCGTGTTTTCTAAATATTCATGGAAAAATCACGTAAAAATTGTCCTAAAAATGAAAAGAAAATCCCTTCACTCCATGGAAATGTGGTGAGTTGAGTCGTTGATCAATTATTCAAGTTTGCATGGAACTCCAACTCGCCATGCATTGTGCATCTTCAACTGTGATCGGGTGCGGGTTTGGTTCCGAAAGACTTGAGTTGTGGTTGCAAATCCGCCTCCTCTCCAGCCAAGTTATTGAATGTTTTGGTCTTTCTTGATCCTCCAAAGTTGGCTTAGAAATGTGTAATTCTTCAATTAATTTTTGTACAAAATTAACACACGAGTTAGAAAAATCTCGAGCTCGGGCTCGGGTGAGTCCTCCGCTTGGAATGCCAATCTGTGGCATGTTATCATCCCTGGGTTCTTGAGGATTTTACCTAAAATTCACTTTAAATTCTTCTCCATTTTGTTCGTCTTCATCAAATCCAGCAAAGGGAAGAAGGTCTCGTACATTAAATGTAGCTGAAATACCATAAATGCCGGGTAACTCGAGCTTGCATGCATTAGTATTGACTTCATTATTCCAAAAATTCTTCACATTTGAGGCATCCTTAAGAGTGTGCCAACCTTGAACAACTTCCATTTTTGAATCATAAGATTCTATGTCTTTCACCACAACACCTTTCTTTCCACGGCAAAAATATTCAATAATTCGGTTTGTACTAAACAACCAAATAACTAGTTCAACACGAGTTTTATTATCCCAATTATAAACCATAGTGTTCCCAATATAATCAGCAATATATCCTTCTAAGTATTCATGGGACCAAATATGCATAAGTACCGTAACATCTCTGGAGCTAATAGTTAGCAAGGAAGGGATTACTAACCAATCATGGTTGGTGCACGTAGCTGTCTTTTTAAACGCCCCTTGCACATTCTGAAGCAAATATATTCCAAGGAAGTATTCTATTAAGGATTCCAAGAACCTCATCCAATGATCATAGTTGCCTACCTCTTCCTCCTTGGTTCTTTTGATGAGTGGCCCATAGACTCCTTTACTAGAATTACCAAATTGTCCATCATTGCTTGAATATTTCTCCATTTTAAGAAGATCATAATTCTTCTTCCTTAAGCTCAATTCAGATTTATAGATTTCCTTCATCCAATCATAAACAAAGTAATTAGTAAAGAGTTCGGGTAAAGAGACTAACCACCTTGAGAGTATTTTGGAAATCACAACACATATGACTTTTTGATTCTTCATCACGAGTGTTCCTTCTTTAGTAGGCAAGGATCCCTCCATGATCATAATCAAGTTATTCTTAGATAAATTCTCCTTCCTTGTGACCTCATCTTGGGCCACTTGTTCGGGTTCAAGGGGAACTAGCTTGATAGATCGTCCACCGAATTTAAAGAAATAATGGTTTGTAAAACCATCTTGCATAACCTTCTAATCGAATTTCCATGGTCTTCCGAGTAATAAATGGCTTGCACTCATGGGAACCACATCACATTTCACTTTATCCTGGTAACTTCCAATAGAGAATTCGATGCACACTTGCTTGGTAACCTTGAGGTCTTCCTTATCATTTATCCAACGCAATTTATAAGGCTTCAGGTGAAGGGTGGTGTCCAACCCTAGTTTAACAATTAGTTCTCGGGAAGCTAAATTAACACAACTTCCACCATCAATAATGATTGAGCATACCTTATTTTGAATTAGACATCTACTATGGAATAAGCTTTCTCTTTGGAGTTCCTCTTGTTTGTTTTGAGTGGCAAGTAGCCATCGGATAACCAATAATAAAGGACCTTCTTGTGCGCGGCATTCTTCCCCTTCAGATTCTAAGCTCATATCCGATTTTTCCTTCACTTCGTCTCCATTAAAAACTTCATTTGTTTCCTCTCTAATAACCATCACACATTTGTTAGGGTATTGGGATGCAATATTGATGTGCCATGGATTAGCACATCTAGAAGCTTGAAGCTCTCCCATTTTCTCTCACGGCAAAGCAATTCAAAGCTTAGTAATATCCTTTGATTTTTGGTTTGTAACGGTGTTGGTGTCTTAGCTAGAGTCACTAAGCCTTATTCCAACCTCCCTTCCTCAATTGTTTAGGATCAAAGGTGAGTTTGGAAACCCCATAGCTCTCATCCCATTGTTGTTTGCAATTGTGATTGTTTGAGTGTTGTTTGATGCCCTTGTCATCTACCCGAGTGGTTTTAGTGCAACAAAAGTCCACTCTGTGTGATTTTCTGTTTCCCGTGAAAAAAACCCTGAAGTTTTGGCTGTGAGTTCCACTTTCCTGTCCTGAAACATCTGTTCTTCTATCTTTATCCACAGGCCCTCCCCATCGAAGTTGTGCATGTGTTTTCCACTACCTCCTGCCCGAATTCCTGAAATCGGGTAATTTTGTCCATCAATTTTCAATGCCTCATATCTTTTAATATACCCGTAACTTTTCCCTCAAACCACTTGCATTTTCTTCCCCTTTCATTGGAGTTAGTTTCTGCCAATTTCCACCTTCCCAGATTGCCTGCATTGGAAGTTGTGCAGAAGTCTTTCCATATCCACAGCACTGTTTTCTTGTTTGTGTCTGTTTTGTACACCCAAAAGTATCCCCGTGCCATTTTAAGTTCTACACGTGATATCACTCTGAAATTTGGACCAAGCCCATACCGTCCCTTAAAGTTTAAGTCCACCAAATATTAGCCCAAACGCACGTGTATATTTGTGGCCTTAACCAGTTTCCTCCCCTGTTTCTGCCAACCTTCTTTGTTCTCGGCAGATTGCTAATTTTCCTTTGTCCTCTATTCTCCCGACACCTCTCCTATCCCCAAGCGTGTCAAATATGCCTGAGACCAAGGCACTTGAAACACTTGATCTCTCGTGTTCGGGTCCGGTTATTTTCTTCATCGGTTTAGGGTCACTATCCTTCTTTTGCAGCCATAGTTGAATGTAAGGAATCTTGTTCTCCACCTTTGTACTATGCTTAAAAGGAGCAATAGTTTTAGGACTAGCTTGGCTCACTATTCCCTTGGCCATTCTTTTTATTTGCATCTCCACTTTCAAGGCAATTTGTATAACCGCATCCATAGAGTCGATCGGTTGCAACTCCACAATACCACTAATATCTCGGTGTAAGCGTCTAATAAACCGAGCTATAATTTGTTCCTCTAGTTCTTGTAAATCACATCTAATTCAGAGAGTCTCAAATTCAGTAAGATATTCTTCAACCGAGAGAGATTCCTGTTTAAGTGATTGTAATTGAAGGAATAGTTCTTGTTTGTAATGAGCCGGCACAAATCTTCTCCTCATAATTGATTTCATCATTTTCCAACTATTAATAATTTTGTCACCATCACTTCTTCTCTGAATTTTGAAAGTATCCCACCAAAGACTAGCATAACCCGTAAGTTCCAATGAAACAAGTTGTAATTTAAACTTCTCGGAATAGTTATAGTATTCAAAGATCTTATCAACTTTCTCCATCCAATCAATAAACAAATCACAATTGCAAGATCCATTGAAAGGAGGAATGGATACCTTAATATGCCTGATATCATCATCTCTGGAGTTGAGCTCAAGCAAGTTCTAATCATCATCCGACTCTCCAGATTTAAACTCTCGATATCTCCTCGAACCATGATTTGGTCTTCTCCTTGGTGAATTGTTCGGGGTAGTCCTCAAAGAAGGAGAAATGTGCTCTAACTTTTGTAAAACCGTATCAAATCTTTTGTTGAGATCATCAATTTGCCCTTGAAGGCTGTATTCGGGAAGGTTCAAATTCGGACATGGAAAGGATGGACTAATCGGGGGACTAGGAACAATCGGATTCCGGTTTAGTTTGTAATGGGAACCACTCCTTGTGGTCATTCTTTAAACTTCAAATCACACAAAAACAGAGGGAAAAGAGGAAGGTGGGGAGGGATTTATGGCTCTGATACCAAATGACACGAAAGTGAGGGGGTTTAGATTTAGGGGGTGAGTGGAGTACGGGTAGGATTTTAAAATAGGATAAAATCCGATAATCCAGAATCGGGACCGGATTTTGGGAGAGGATAACTCGATGATGAGATCGATTTTATGGCTAAAATTTTGAGGAGAGTTGCGGGGAAGGGTTAAGCAATACACCTCAAAATTTAATGTCGATCACTTTGGCGGATCGGTCGAAAATGAATGGAATAGTAACCGGGCTTGGCGGTGGCCGGAGGAAGTGAGGTCCAGCGGAAAGAAATGGAATTATCAAACAAAAATAACAACGGAATGAAGAGCTTATGACCTTCAAACTCACCCTAAGACCTTGAAGAAGGCTAGAGACTTGAAGCAGGAAGAGATCTCTAGCTCGAAGGGAGAAATCTTGAAGAGAACCCACGGTGGCCGGAGGAATTTTGGCTGCTACCTGAAAGTGTAACATGCCGGAGAAGGGAAAGCTAAAAAGCTACTTAAATTCAAATTCCAAATTGAGGATTACAATCATGCAATGAGGGAGGTTTTATGAGCTACGAAGAGAGGAAAAATGGAGGGAAAACTAAGGGCCAAGGTCATGCAAAAAGCATGCTGTAAAATGACTAAAATGAGGGAAAATTTGGACTAATGAGAATGCAAGAATGTGTCAGCCACGTTTCCTTGAATCCCTTTAGCCAATTTTGCTTTCTTTCTTGGTCCTAAATACCATTCTTCCAGCCAATTAAACCCTCATGCAAAACCACATGCACAACATCCAAAAATCCAAGTTAAAACCCTAGCCGAGAAAACCCTCTCGGGTTCTCTAAATATTCACAGAAAAATCACCTAAAAATTATCCTAAAAATGCGAGAAAATCCCTTCACTCCATGGAAATGTTAGTGAGTTGAGTCGTGGATCAATTATTCACGTTTGCATGGAACTCCAACTCGCCATGCAACGTGCATCTTTAACTGGGATCGGGTGCGGGTTTTGTTCCGAAAGTCTTGAGATGTGGTTGCAAGTCCGCCTCCTCTCCAAACCAAGTTATTGAATGTTTTGGTCTTTCTTGATCCTCCGAAGTTAGCTTAGCAATGTGTAATTCTTCAATTTATTTTCCTGCAAAATTAACAAACAAGTTAGAAAATTCCCGAGCTCGAAACCATCAAAACCCTAGAAACCCTATCCTGAACCATAAAATCCCTACAACCCTAGAAGTCTAAAAAATAGAACCCTCAAAGCCATAAAAACAATAGAATCCATAGAAACTCTCGAAACCCTAGAAACCAAAGACTCCTAGAAATCGTAAAAAAACCAAGAATCCTTAAAACCATAGAAACCCTAAAACATAAAAAACCTAAAAAGCCTAGAACCTAGAACCCTAGAAACCCGATAACCCTAGAAATGCTAGAAGCCCTAAAACCCCAAGAAACCCTAGATACATAGAAACCCTAAAACATAAAAAACCTAAAAAGCCTAGAACCTAGAACCCTAGAAACCCGATAACCCTAGAAACGCTAGAAGCCCTAAAACCCCAAGAAACCCTAGAAACCTAAGCACTCTACAATTCCTAGAAATACTAGAACCCTAGAATCTTGGTACCCTAGAAACCCTAAAAAACCATGAACCCTAGAAACCTTACAAACCCAAGGAACCATAGAAACCCTAGAACCCTAGAACCATAAAACCATAGAACCATAGAATCCTAGAAATTGTACAACCCTTGACCCTAGAAACGTGGAACGCTAGAAAACTTAGAAACTCTAGAACCCAAGAAACCCTAGAAACCTAGAACCTTAGACACCTTAGAAACACTAGAACCCTAGAAACTATAGAATCATTGAAACCATAGAACCCTAAAACCGTAGAAACCGTAGAAACCCTAGAACCCTTTAAATATTAGAACTCAATAAACCCTAAAAACATTAGAAATCATCAAAACTGAGAAACCCTAGAAATCACATAACAATCGAAACCCTAGAACCCTAGAACCCTAGATCCAAATAAACCCTTAACCATAAAATCCTGACAACCCTACAATTGTAAAAAAATGGAACATTGAAAGCCATAGAAACCCTAGCAACCCTAGAAACCCAAAACTCCTAGAAATCGTAAAAAAACAAAGAATGCTTAAAACCATAGAAACCCTAGAGACCAAATATCTAAGTACCCTAAAAAACCTAGAACCTAGAACCCTAGAAACTCTATAATCCTAGAAACGCTAGACGCCCTAAAACCCTTAGAAACCCTAGAAACCTTAACAGTCTATAATTCCCAGAAATACTAGAACCCTAAAATTGTAGTACCCTAGAAACCCTAAAAAACCGTGAACCCAAGAAACCTTACAAACCCAAGAAACCATAGAAACCCTAGAACCATAAAACCATAGAACCCTAGAACCCTAGAAATTGTACAACCCTTAACCCCAGAAACCCTAGAACTCTAGAACCCTAGAAAACCTAGAAACTCTAGAACCCAAGAAACCCTAGAAACCTAGAGCCCTAGAAACCTTAGAAACACTAGAACACTAGAAACCATAGAATCATTGAAACCATAGAACCCTATAAACTCTAGAAACCCTAGAACCCTTGAAATATTAGAACTCTATAAACCCTAAAAACAACAGAAACCATCCAAACCGTAAAAAACCTAGAAATGTAAGAACTTTAGTCTTCCTAGAAATACTAGAACCCGAGAATCTTCGTACCCAAAAACCTAAAAAACCATGAACCCTAGAAAAATTACAAACCCAAGTAACCATAGAAACACTAGAACCCTAGAACCATAAATCCATAGAACCCTAGAACCCGAGAAATTGTACTACCCTTAACTCTAGAAACCCTATTAGCCCTAGAAACAACATAAACTATTAAAACCCTATAAACCCTAGAAATCATATAAATCATCGAAACCCAAGAACCCTAGATACGAATAAACCCTGAACCATAAAAAATAGAACCCTCAAAGCTATAGAAACCATAGAATCGATAGAAACCCTAGCAACCCTAGAAACCCAAGATTACTAAAAATCGTAACAAAAAACAAGAATCCTTAAAACCATAGAAACACTAGAACATAAAAAACCTAAAAAGCCCAGAACCTAGAAGCCTAGAAACACTATAACCCAAGAAATGCTAGAAGCCCTAAAACCCATAGAAACCCTAGAAACCTAAGCACTCTAGAATTTCTAGAAATACTAGAATGAAAGAATCTTAGTACCCAAGAAACACTAAAAAACCATGAACCCTAAAAACCTTACAAATCCAAGAAACCATAGAAACCCTAGAACCCTAGAACTATAAAACCATAGAACCCTAGAAATTGTACAACCCTTAACCCTAGAAACCCTAGAACTCTACTGTAATGACCCGATTCCAGAGTCACCGCTTACTTGCTTTTCTTACTTACTTCACTGACTTGCTTACTTACTTTGGTGACCCGAGAACAATTCTGTTACCTGCTTTCTTACTTACTTACTTTACTTACTTTGGTGGAAAACTCATTTACTTTAATTTCTAAAAACTATTACCTTTAGTTCATAAAACAGTTTACAAGAAAACCGTCAATGATAAAAACATACATTCTAAAAAGCTTTAAAATCCATCACACAAAAATAAGGGCATACATTTAATTACATCTTCAAAATATTTGTAACATTCAAAACATTTTTATAAAATATCTGTGTGTGTCATACATCACTCCCCGTCGGTCGTTGCTCAATAAACTATATCATTTGGAAACCCCTCTGCTCTAACTTCTTGTTCAGTCACTTGCACCCTTTCCTCCATTACATTTCCTACATTGCAAAGACTAAACTATGAGCCTAAAGCTTAGTAAGAAGCATAACTATAAAATGCAATGCATGAGTATGCTATGTCGTTAAAACAATGCACATTTTCATTCACGTATCTTAGGTTTCATATCTTCTTTACTGCGTTATTCTTACTTATCGATCCGGATCTCCACCTCGTGTTTCCACCCAGTCCTCGAGACTGAGCTCCCCACCTCGTGGTTCCACTGGTCGTTTACTTTACTGATTCTTATGTTCAAGTTCTTAATTCGTCAGAGACGAAACATAATCAGCGTCCAATACCACCAATCATATCCCGTTTACCTCCAACTACGTTGTAAAACCATGCATGAAAATAGTTCGTAGACATTTTGTAAAACTATGATGCATGACCATATGAACATGAAATCATCACTTAATCACATCACATAACATGAAAATAAGCATTCATCACCAAACATACCATGCAACAAACATGCAGCACACATCAAACAATCATCCTAATCTTTGCAATGTAGTCCCACTTAAGGGCCAAATAATCTTAATGCTAACTTACCTTAGCAGCTAGGTTGAGTTGATCCACTTGAGTCTCCTTTTTAATCTAATCGATGGCTTAAACCTATAAATCATATACGGATCAGAATTTGCATAAAGTCTTAACTTTATGTTCCAACTTTGAACATCTATAACTTCCT
>QAOC01044618.1:49714-59961 GCA_003255005.1 Begonia fuchsioides
GATGAAAACTTGAAGCTTTGAAGCTCATTTTCTCTCTCGGCAACCCCCTTTCAAAGGTGAGTAATATCCTTTGTTTGGTGTGTCTTTGGTGTTGGTGATTTTTGCTAGAGTCACTAAGCCTTAGTTGAGCCTCCCTCCACCTCCGTTGGACCAAGGTGAGTCTGAACATCCCATAGCCATCATCCATCCATCGGCCTTTTGGCCATTTTGTGCTGTGTTCGAAAACTGCCCACCCGAGAACCCTCAAGGTCCTCAATTTATCCAACCCGTGCCAATTTGTGATCTCCATGTGCTAATTTTATGAAATTTGGTTTGTGAGTTCCACATTCACATCTGGAAATATTTTTTTTTGCATATCACTCCCAGATTTCATCAATTAGAAGTTGTGCACGTTCCTTTATCCACCTTTCTAGTGAATCACTCAATTCAGACCCATTCTGTCGACCTAATTCCAAATTTCCATAACTTGTAATCCAGGAGTGAGTTTTCCTCCAAAAACCTACCATTCTCTCCCCCCTTCATTGATGTTATTTTCTGCCAATTTTTGGCTTCCCAGATTACCCACATCGACAGTTGTGCAGAGGTCTTTCCATACCTTCTGCACTGCCTAAGACAGTTTTGTCTGTTTGTGCACCAGAAAGTCACCCCGTGCCATTTTAAGTTATCCACGTGCGTTCACTCTGAAATTTTAACCAAAGTTAGCCCATTCCATTAAGTTTCAGTCCGCCAAATATTAGCCCAAACGCACGAGTCCATTTGTGGGTTCGTCCAGTATTCTCCCCTGTTTCTGCTGACCCTAATGTTCTAGGCAGATTTCAATTGCTTGTTTTCCTTTGCCTTATCACTCCCGACACCTCTCCTATCCCCGAGCGTGTCAAGTCCTGGGGTCGACCCAAAGTGTCAATTGTGTCTACCATTCTTCAATCATGGGGTCGACCGAAACTATAATAAAGGACTGTTTTGTATCGACCCCTCTTCGATTTTGGGGTCGACCGAAATATACAATTTATGTCGACCCCTCCAAATTCCTGGGGTCGACCTAAAATACACTCTTGCGTCGACCCCTCCTAAATCCTGGGGTCGACCGAAAGGTTACTTTGTGTCGACCCCTCCTTGATCCTGGGGTCGACCGAAACTTACATTGTGTCGACCCCTCCAAATTCCTGGGGTCGGTCGAAACTTACATGGAGGTCGTTAAATATATTTAACCCAACTTGCTTTATTAATTTACACAAATGTAGCAACCATCAAACATATTGGACTTCAAATAATCACCAATCAAACCCAAACACTTGGGCCGGTGCACGGTGTGATACACCCCAAATAGAGTACTCTTATTCTAATTATTCATAATCGTAACTAACATTCATGAAGAAAAATCTTAAACACTTTCGTCTTAAAATCACAAAATTCTTAAAAGAAACGAGGGTCGTTACATCTAGAAACCCTAAAACCCTAGAACCATAAAACCATAGAACCCTAGAAATTGTACAAGCCTTAACCCTAGAAACCCTAGAACTTTAGAACCCTAGAAAACCTAGAAACTCTTAAACCCAAGAAACCCTAGAAACCTAGAACCCTATAAACCTTAGAAACACTAGGACCCTAGAAACCATAAAATCATCGAAACCATAGAACCCTATAAACCCTAAAACCCTAAAAGCCTAGAAACCCTAGAACCCTTGAAATATTAGAACTCTATAAACCCTAGAAACAACAAAAACCATCAAAACCGTAGAAACCCTAGAAATCACATAAACCATCGAAACCCTAGCACCCTAGATCCGAAGAAACCCTCAACAATAAAATCCCTACAACCCCAGAACTCTAAAAAAATAGAACCCTCAAAGCCATAAAAACCATAGAATCCATAGAAACCCTAGCAACCCTAGAAACTAGTAAAAATCGTAAAAAACAAAGAATTTTCAAAACCATAGAAACCCTAGAGCCCGAGAATCTAAGTACCCTAAAAACCATAAAAACCCTAAAACCTAGAACCCTAGAAACCCTATAACCCTAGAAATGCTAGAAACCCTATAACCCTAGAACAATGAAATTAGTCAACCCTAGAACCGTAAAACCCTTAACCGTATAAACATTCAATAGAACCTTTGAAACCTTAGAAAATCCGAACCACAAAGACCCTAGAAACCTTAAAAAAACTAGAACCTAGAACCCTAGAAACCCAATAACCCTACAAACGCTAAAGGCCCTAAAACCCCTACAAACCCTAGAAACCTAAGCACTCTAGAATTCCTAGAAATACTAGCACCCGAGAATCTTAGTACCCTAGAAACCCTAAAAAACCATGAACTCTAGAAACCTTACAAAGCCAAGAAACCATAGAAACCCTAAAACCATAAAACCATAGAACCCTAGAACCCTAGACATTGTACAACCCTTAACCCTAGAAAACCTAGAAACTCTAGAACCCAAGAAACCCTAATAACCTAGAACCCTAGATACCTTAGAAACACTAGATCCCTAGAAACCATAGAATTATCAAAACCATAGAACCCTATAAACCCTAAAACCCTAGAAACCCTAGAACCCTTGAAATATTAGAACTCTATAAAGCCTAGAAACAACAGAAACCATCAAAACACTAGAAAACACATAAACCATAAAAAACCTAGAACCCATGATCCAAAGAAACCCTTAACAATAAAATCCCTACAACCCTAGAACTCTAAAAAAATAGAGCCCTCAAAGCCATAGAAACCATAGAATCCATAGAAACCCTAGCAACCCTAGAAACCTAAGCCTCCTAAAAATCGTAAAAAAACAAAGAATCCTTAAAACAATAGAAACCCTAGAGCCCAAGAATCTAAGTACCCTAAAAAACCTAAAAAGCCTAGAACCTAGAACCCTAGAAACCCTATAACCCTAAAAACGCTAGACGCCCTAAAACACCTAGAAAACCTAGAAACCTAAGCACTTTGGAATTCCTAGAAATACTAGAACCCGAGAATCTTAGTACCCGAAACCCTAAAAAACCATGAACCCTAGAAACCTTACAACCCAAGTAACCATAGAAACCATAGAACCCTAGAACCATAAATCCATAGAACACTAGTACCCTAGAAATTGTACGACCACCCTAGAATTCTAGAACGCTAGGAAACCTAGAAACTCTAGAACCTATAAATCCCTAGAAACCTAGAACCCTATAAACCTTAGAAATGCTAGAACCCTAGAAATCATAGAATCATGAAAACCATAGAACCCTATAAAACCTAAAACCCTAGAAACCCTAGAACCCTTAAAATATTAGAACTCTATAACCCTAGAAACCACATAAACCATTAAAACCCTACAAACCCTAGAAATCACATTAACCATCGAAACCCTAAAACCCTACATCCGAAGAAACCTTTAACCATAAAATCCCTACAACCCTAGAACTATAAAAAAAAAAACCCCCTCAAAGCCTTAGAAACCATAGCAACCATAGAACCCCAAGACTCCTAAAAATTGTAAAAAACCAAGAATCTTTAAAACCATAGAAGACCTAGAGCCGAAGAATCTAAGTAACTTAAAAAACCTAAAAAGCCTAGAACCTAAAACCCTAGAAACCCTATAACCCCATAAACGCTAGAACCCTAAAGAAACCTAAGCACTCTAAAATTCCTAGAAATACTAGAACCCTAGAATCTTAGTACCCTAGAAACCCTAAAAAACCATGAACCCTAGAAACCTTACAAACCCAAGAAACCATTGAAACCCTAAAACCCTAGAACCATAAAACCATAGAACCCTAGAAATTGTACAAGCCTTGACCCTAGAAACCCTAGAACTCTAGAACCATAGAAAACCTAGAAACTCTAGAACCCAAGAAACCCTAGAAACCTAGAACCCTAGAAACCTTAGAAACACTAGAACCCTAGAAACCATAGAATCATAGAAACCATAGAACCCTATAAACCCTAAAACTATAGAAACCCTACAACCCTTAAAATATTAAAACTCTATAAACCCTAGAAACAACAGAAACCATCAAAACCCTAGCAACCCTAGAAATCACATAAACCATTGAAACCCTAGAACCCTAGACACCCTATAACCCTAGAAACGCTAGAAGCCCTAAAACCCCTAGAAACCCTAGAAACCTAAGCAGTATAGAATTCCTAGACATACTAGAACCCTAGAATCTTAGTACCATAGAAACCCTAAAAAACCATGAACCCTAGAACCCTAGAAATTGTACAACCCTTAACCATAGAAACCCTAGAACTCTAGAACGCTAGAAAACCTAGAAACTCTGGAACCCAAGAAACCCTAATAACCTAGAATCCTAGACACATTAGAAACACTAGAACCCTAGAAACCATAGAATCATCGAAACCATAGAACCCTAAAAACCCTAAAACCCTAGAAACCCCAGAACCCTTGAAATATTAGAACTCTATAAAGCCTTGAAACAACATAAACCATCAAAACCCTAGCAACCCTAGAAATCACATAAACCATTGAAACCCTAGAACCCTAGATCCGAAGAAACCCTTAACCATAAAATCCCTACTACCCTAGAACTAAAAAAAAACCCTCAAAGCCATAGAAACCATGAATCCATAGAATCCCTAGCAACCCTACAGACTAGTAAAAATCGTAAAAAGCCAAGAATTTTTAAAACCATAAAAACCCTAGAGCCCGAGAATCTAAGTACCCTAAAAAGCATAAAAATTCTAAAACCTAGAACCCTAGAAACCCTATAACCCTAGAAATGCTAGAAACCCTAGAACCCTAGAACAATGAAATTAGACAACCCTAGAACGGTAAAACCCTTAACCGTATAAACATTCAATAGAACCTTTGAAACCTTAGAAAATCCGAACCACAAAGACCCTAGAAACCTTAAAAAAACTAGAACCTTATAACCCTAGAAACCTAAAACCCTAGAAACCCAAGAACCCTAAAATCTTAGTACCCTAGAAACAGTAAAAAAAATTTTACCCTAGAACCCTAAACACCCAAGAAACAATAGAACCCTAGAACCCTAGAATCATAAAACCATAGAACTATACAACACTAGAAATCGTACAACCCTTAATCCTAGAAACCCTAGAACTCTAGAAAGCTAGAAAACCTAGAAACTCTAGAACCTAATAAACTCTAGAAACCTAGAACCTAAGAAACCCTAGAAACACTAGAACCATAGAAACCCTAGAATCATAGAAACCCTAAAATCCTAGAAACCCTAAAACCCTAGAACACTAGAATAATTTTAACTTTAAAAACCCTGGAAACCCTAGAAATCACAGAAACCATAAAAACCATCAAAATTCTAGAAAACCTAGAACCCTAGAACCCTAGATTCAAAGAAACTCATAACCTTAAAAACCCTACAACCCTATAACTATTACACAATAAAACTCTCAAAGTTATAGAATACAACCCTAGCAACTCTAGAAACCCAAGAATGCTAAAAACTTTAGAAACCCAAGAATCCTAAAAACATGCCTCGGGTTCTCCTTCCTCAAGGTGCCATCACCCAAAGCCGAGCCAATGGATTTCCTAATTTGTTATTCATTTTCCAGGGATCCTATCTAATGGAATATCATTCATGGAGCCTTCTTCTAATGATCAAGAGCAGTCCAAGCATCTTATTTCATGAATGGATCAAGGAGAAGAAGCGAAATGGGCCCGAGAAGATGGTGCACCCAATTTTCTAGCCCAAGAAGATAGTGCACCCGGTTTCTAGCATTCCGTGGCACATGCAATACTATTTCATTTACAAACTTTATCTTAAGTATTAGCTCATTTTATGCTTAATTTCTTGCACATGGAATGTCATGGGTATGACATGAGTTTTTATGGGTTTCTTATGGGTTTTATGGGTTTCTACTTTTTGATTAGCAGCCAACTCTCTCGCTTCATGTTGAGGAAGTTTATTCTCCTTGTGAGGTTAGTTAGTTGCTAAAACATTGCTAGAATTTAGTTTTCTTTTTTTATTATTTTCAAGTTGAATGTAGTCACTAAATTTGGGTTGATTCATTCAACCGAATGTGGCTATAATTTTAGCTTTTTTAGTGTCTATAAATACCTCACTTGAGGATGGTTTAAGCAGCTTTGTGTTATTGAAAATTAGAGTGCATTGACATTTCTTTGGAATTCATTTCCTATGTTCTTTTTTTTCATCAAACTCCGGTGAGTAACATCCGGCCGTCTGAGAAGAACCTTCAATTCAATTTACTTTTGACCTCTAAGTTGAGTTTTTCTTGCTGCTTTCCCTAATCCTTGCAAGAAAGAAAGGTTAATAGCAAGTTTCATTTAGCTCTTCCCTCCATTTCATGATCATTATCCTCCATCAAACTCTCTGAAAATCAGCCATAAATTTATCATCTCGGAATGCATTCTGACCTCCATAAAATCGGCTAACCTTCACCAAAACCATCCTTCCATTTCAATTTCGTGTCACCCTACAAACCATAGAATACCTAGGACCCAAGAAACACTAAAACCTAGAAACTATAGAAACCCTATAACCGTAGAATCCCAAAAAACCATAGAACCCTAGAACCCTAAAAATCCTAGAAACCCTAGAATGTTAGAGCCTTAGAACCCTAAAACCCCAGAAACCATATAAACCTTAGAACTCAAAAAACCCTAGAACCCTAGAACCCTAAAACCATAGAACTATAGAACCCTAAAATATCTAAAATCCAGGAATCCTAGAACACTAGAAACGCTAGAATACTAGAAACAGTAGAACCCTTGAAACCTAGAACCCTAAAACCCTAAAAACTTTAGAATCTCTAGAAACCATAGAACCTTAGAATCCTCGAACCCTAGAAACCCTATAACCCTAGAACAATAGAAATCCTAGAAACCCTAGAATCTCTAGAAACTCTAGAAATTCTAGAAACCTTCAAACCTTAAAAACCCTAGAAATAATAGAAACCCTAGAACCCAAAAACCATAGAAATTATAGATCCCTAAAATCCCTAAAAACCTTAGAGCGCTAGAAACTTTGGAAACCATAGAAGTCATAGAAATCCTATAAATCCTAAAATTCTATAACACTAGAAAACTAAAACCCTAGAAACCTAGAAACCCTAAAAACCCTAGAACCCTAGATGCATAAAACCATTAAACGCTAGAAACCCTACCACCCTCAACCTTAGAAAACCTTAGAACCTAGAACCCTAGAAGCCCTAGAAACTATAGAACCCAAGAAAACCTTAAAAACCTAGAAACCCTAGAAACACAAAAGCCCTAGAATCTCCATACCCTAGAAACCATAAAATTCTATAACCCTAGAACCAAATAAAACTTAAAAACCATAAAACTCTCGTAGCCTAGAATGATAAAACCATAGAATCCTCCAAACACTACGATCCTTAAGCCTAGAAACCTTAGGTACCTTAGAACCCTAGAACTTTAGAAACCATAGAAACTCTAGAACCCAAGAAACCCTAGAAACCTTACAAACACTAGGACACTAGAAACCCTAAAACCCTTGAAACCTTGAAAGCCTAGAAACTCTTAAACCCTAGAAACTTAGATACCCTAAAAATCTTAGAACCTTAGAAACCCTTGAAACCACAAAACCACTAGAAAATCTAGAATCCTAAAAACAATAGAAATACTAGAAACCCCAAAAACTTTAGAAACCCTAGAACACTAGAATCCCTATAAACAATTAAATACCAGAAACCTTGAAACCCTATAAATCCTAAAACCCTAAAACCTTAGAAATCCTAGAACCTTAGAAATCCTAGAACCCTACAAACCCTAAAACCATAGAAAACCTAGAACCCTAGAAACCATTAAACCTTAGAAACAATAGATACCCTAGAACCTTAAAAAACCTAGAACCCTAGAAACCTTAGAACACCAAAAACCCTAAAAACCCTAGAAACCTTAGAAATCTAGAACCTAACCCCAAAACCTCTAAAACCCTAGAATCCCCATAATTCATAGAACCATAAAAACCCTAGAACCCTAAAAACCATAGAAACACTAGAACAATAGAACCATAGAACTCTAGAACCCTAGAAACCCTAGAACCGTAGAAACCTAGATTCCTAGAACCCTAGAAAACCTAGAAACCTAGAACCGTGTACACCATAGAAACCCTAGAACCCTAGAAACCCTAGAAAGCATTTAAACCCTAGAACCCTAGAAAGTAGAACCATAAAACCCCAGAAACCTCAAAACCCTAGAATACTAGAACACTTCAAACCCTAGTACTTTAGAACCCTTAAAACCCTAGAAGCATTAAAACCCTAGAAACCTTAAAAACCTTAGAAACAATAGAAACTACAGAAACACTAGAACCCTAGAAACCATAGAACCATAGAATCCTAGAACCTTAGAACCGTAAAACCCTTCAACTATAGAACCATAAAACCCTAGAACCCTAGAATCCTACAACACTAGAACCCTAGAAAGACTATAAAGCCTAGAAACCCTAGAATCTTGAGAAACCAGCTAACTCTAGAAACCCTAGAACCCTTGAAACTCTAAAAACCCCAGAAACCATGGAACCGTAGAAACCCTAGAAACCTAAAAACCCTAGAACCCCATGTAATACCAAAAATTTTTGAAGGACAAGACCCTGACATTTTAATATATATGTTTATGTATTAATAGCCTTAAAACTTAAGTTATTACTAATCTAAATTAATTAGTAAAGCTAACCATAGTTAAAGGATATGACACCTCCACCTTACATTTCCTCCTTAATCAATGATATAATTTGAATAAATATTAATCATAGAATATTATTAAATGTCAATTATGATTTTATATATTAAAGTAGTGAAGCAATAAGAAAGTGCCACATGTCACTATTAGATTAGTGCCTAATCATGATTAAGGTGTAATGAGTGAATGATTAAGAGGTAATTAAGGTTTACTAATCATGATTAATTAAGTTAATCTTGAAGATTATATTAGTACTAATCTAGATTAATTAATGTAATTATGTATGATTAAAAGATGATAATTAAGGTATTTTTACAAATATAAGCAAAAGTAAGGGCAAATATGAATTTTAACATGGACAAATTGGATAATAAGGTAATTTTACCATAAGAACTCCCTTGAAAAGCTGAGAAACCCACGAATTCTTCAGCTCTCTTCCTGATTCTCTCTGGTTTTGGAAGGTTAAGTGAGGTTCTTTTGTTGGATTAAAGTTTTGGTGAAGAGTTTTTATGTTTAAAGCAAGTTTAGTTCACTCTCGAAGGAAATAGGAGAAAAGAAGAGGAAACAAACGACTCAAGGGTTTCGGTTTTGATCTTCCCTATTCTAAGTATCAATTCTAACCCTAAGAACATGTTTAAATTGATGAACTGATTCGGAATAGTAAATTAAGCATGTTGGTGATGTTTATATCAAGATTATGCAAAAAAATTTGAGAAAATCAGGCAGTTTTAGGGTTTGTAATTTTACTGGAAGTTCAAGTTTTCAAATGACTTAAAACTCTTCTGATAATTTGAAATAGACATTTTAAGGAGAAGAATGACACGTTAATCGCATCAATTAAAGAAGTATAACTTAAGTTATGACCGGTTGAAATTTCTGTTATACAACAATTACTCGAAAATAATGTATTGTGGACAGATTTTGAATTAGGCATATAACGTATGTTTAGATGCTTCAAATTACTTTGATGTCTTGATTAATTGGAGTAGACATCCTAAGCCACATTCAAACACCTGGATCGCATTATTTGGATCAGTCCAGCTAAAGTTACAATCGATTGAAGATCATGTTATGCCAAAGCGATACTTTAAAATTAATGAATTAAGTTACTTGTGTTTTAGGTTTTCAAGTGCAGCAACATATTGATCAAGTTTTTCAATAAGGCTAAGGATTTAAGGTAAGTTAATGTTGCATGTGATTAACCCTGAAAGGGACTACATTACAAAAAAATAGGATTTTATGATTTTGCAATATTCAAGATTGTTTGGGGTGTATTGCACACTACACCGACCTCAAATTATTTGGGGATATGTTTGTGTGCCTTGTTTGATGATTGATTGATTTTTGGTGTTACAAAGAAGATACATGTTTAGAATGCTTGCAATGTTTGAATTATATATTTTATTGCATGGTAACATGTTCATGAATTTTAATTGTTCATGCATCATGGTTTTTAGAAAAATACAAAAATGATTTGCATGCATGATTTTCATGATAATATGCAACAGGTCGTTGAGGGAGGAGCTCGAGTTAGACTGCCTCGAGGGAGGCCAAATGGTGTCTGTAGGATCGTGTTTAACCTAAAAGGGGGGGTGAAT
>QAOC01044657.1:0-10413 GCA_003255005.1 Begonia fuchsioides
GGAGGTCCTTGTACTCTTTTTCCTTTCTCGATATCTGGTTATCCATTATTGGGTCGTTTTGTGCCTCTTTGACCCTGCCAGTTCTTTCCTTGTTGCTGTTGTGGAGACGACCTAGCAAACCATTGTTGGGTTTCCCTGCGTTTCTGAAACTTCGACTCAACTTCCTCCATTTCAAGTGCCTTAGCTACAACACTGGTATACGTTGTACTGGGATTACTGGCAGTAATTACTCCTCGATATATTTCCAACTTTAGGCCTTGCGTGAACTAATGCACCTTCAAGTTATTGGTTGTCACCATATGCGGGGCAAACCGGGATAAGGTTTCAAACCGCCTAATGTACTCCTCAACCGTCCCAGTTTGGCGGAGTTGTACAAATTCCACCATCTTCGTGGTTCTGACCGTCTGGCTGAAGTATTTGTTATTGAATACTTCCTTGAAATCATTCCATGTCATTTCACGTACATCCCGGGAGGCTTTAATTGTATCCCACCAAAACCGAGCATCATTTTGAAGCATAAATGTTGCACATATGATTCTGTCCCTTCCTTTGATCTTAGCATACTCAAATAAATCCTCTATCTTTCGGATCCATTCCTCGGCCACAGCTGGGTCAGCCAATTGTCCATTAAACGTTGGAGGATGGAGGCGGTTGAACCGTTCACAACTTAATTCACTTGCACCACTCCTTCTGTCGCTTCCATGAGTTTCTCGCGTACGGTATTCCTCCAAATATTCCTCCAAATATTGAGACTGGCGATCCACCAGACTTACCAGCTTGTCAATTACGTTCTCATTATCGTGACTTGTCCCTTCACCCGATGCTCGTGCAGTTCTCGGCATGTTTTACTAATCTTGTCATCAAGAAAACAAAGCATATATGAATAAAACAATCAATTCAATCTTTTCATACAATTCTTACCGAGGATAGAGCATCTCCATGCAAAAGCTTGGATCGTTAAGCAGTCTACATAACCGATTTTAAAACCCGGTGGGCTCTGATACCATAATTGTCACATCCTCCTTACGTAAGTAATAAAATAGTAATCTTAAGAGGAAAATCATATGTAATATTTGGTCACTTACTTTACTTCATAAAATGCATACAAAACTTAAACTATGTACTTAAAACGTAAATCGTAGTGGTCAATAATATTAAGTTATACAACATACATTGCAAAACATTTCTTACATAACATTGTATTCAGCAAAACTAAGTACTTAAAACGTTTTATTTACACATATATAAACTTTTCAAAACATGTACTTGTTCGTTTTCATACATCTCCCACGGGTCGACACTTAACGATTCAAACCTTCAGCGTGGAATGCCTTCATCCCGATCTGAAAATTCTACATTAAACATGGAGGGTTATCACCCTCAACTTCTTCTTCATCACCTACATCACAAAGCTTAAACAATGAGCCTAAAGCTCAGTAAGAAATCAGGTGATCCTACATGCCTAACATGATCATGAACTTTTCATAAAACATGCATATTCATTTATTTCTTAACATTTCATTGACATTTTCTTAACTTTTATCCGTTTGGGCGTTACGTATCGCCATCCCCTCACAGATCCGTTTCATAACACTTGTCCGCTTGGGCGTTACGTATCGCCATCCCCTCACGGAGGTGTTTCATAGCATTTCTTAATTTCTGTCCGTTCGGGCGTTACGTATCGCCATCCCCTCACGGATTTGTTTCTTAACCTTTATGTACAATTCATGCATGAATGATGAGAGTGTTCCATACCACGCTCATCAATCGTTGGGCGACATTTGAAAACCATGCTTGAAAACATTTTCGTATTCTTTATAAAACATGATGCATGATACTTTCGTGCAATGCTTAATAACATTTCATGCTGTATTTGTAAACATATCTCTCTATAGCATGCTTAACTTAAAAACAATCAACATAGCACATTCGTCTCCAAAGGTAAGTCCATTGACTTCTATAGCTATTTTTTTANTGAATGAAGAACTTCAGAGCATTACAAGGCACTTAATCGGTTTTGTCTCATTGTGGAAGTTGAAAGGTTAGCATGAGGTGGCTTTCAAGCATGAGGTGTCAACCGCAAGTTAAAAGTTTCATAACATTTTCTAAAAAACTCGGATTTTCATGATTCAAACGTCATTATATTCCTTATTGAGTCTTATGGAACTTTTTAGAAGACATAAACTTCAAATTGTAAGTTTAAGATTATCAAATGTACGAAATACAAAACATCGTCCAAAAGTTCACATTTCCTTAGTTCAGTTTTCATTCATCAACTTCTAAAATGCATAACTTTTTCACCAAAACTCCTATTGAGTTGTTCAACCTATCAATATTCTCCTTTTGATGTCTTCAACATTTTCTTAGAATACCACTTTGTCAATTAAGCTCATTGGTTGCATGATAACATGGGAAAAACGAAACTATCTCATTATCGATCTTTAACCCGGTTGTTGTTACCAATCTGTAAGTTTCCGAAACTCATAACTTTCTCTACGAACCTCCAAATCAAGAAATTATTGTTTCTATAGTTTCATCAACGAATCTACTTAATTTCATTAGAAGGACTTAAACTCATTTAAAGAACTTATCTCCTTTAAAATCAGATAACTTTGTTCATCATTCAACATTGATAGAACTTACAGTACTTGGAAAAGTCGGGTGTTATACCCTTAACCCTGGAACCCTAAACTATAAACCCTAGAACTCTGGAACCTTGAACCCTAGAATTCTAAACTCTGAACCCGAGACCTTGCAACCTTAAAACCCGTGAAACCTTAACTATGAACTGACATTCTTCAATTTCAGGAGAAGCTTCTAACAAGTTTGTTCTTTTTGCAGGAGAAGCTTTACTCGATTTCAAGTTATTGGCACCCTTGGAATTAGAGAAGGATAAACCAGTTCACACAATAGTTTGGGAGGAAGAGCCATCCACGATATGTTTCACGCCTAATCCACGTCTGAATGCCTTGGAAAAACATGGAGAATTCCAATCCAATTCCACTCAAGAAGAATAGCACTCCTAAAGCCTTTTGGACAATTGAAGAATAAAAGTTGTTTCCTATAAATTTTTGCATTCGATTTTTGTTTTCCCAAACTAGGGTTTTTTTACGTTGGTTGCATGAATTTGCATGGGATTTCTAGGGTTAGCTAATTATCATTTGGGAGGATATTTAGGACATTCCCTTGGAGCCTAATGAGCTGAAGGAGGAGCGTAGGAAGATTGTCCCGTGAAGGCTCCGCATTGGTCCATCTTTCAACCCATGGATTCGTGTTCTTGGAGATGATCTAGGCCATCCGATGATAAGCATGTTTTAGTTGAATTTTCTATTTAATCATCCTCATGCAAGTGTAATTGGCAGATTTGATTGAATAAAGATTTATCTTTTCAGATTTGATCTTTCCCCTTTGAAGTTTGCCGCTTTAAAGACTCGGTCTTCAAAAACTTGTTTTCCAGCCACCAAGAGACAAACCCCCCAGAGTTGATCATTTTCCGAGTGAACGATTAATTATTACCACTTTTCTCCAGCCATTTCATGGTCTTAGGGTGATATTGTGGATCCTAGCTCCTTCATCCATCCCATTGTCATCTTGAGAATCATTTCTCCTAAATCCAAACACCCCGCATTGAATTCCGGTGTGTTTTTTGGGTACCGACCAAACCACTCATTGCCCCCAAAGGAAGTCTCTCAATTTTTGAGAGATCTCTTGCTCATCCATCTGTCCAGATTTATCCTCAATCTCCTCCCAAAATACGCCACCCATTCATTGAGAAGAGTGATTCAAAATCATCCATGATTTGGAATTCTCTATTCGGTGAAACCCTAAATTTCCGCCTTGACCATACAAGTTTTGTTTAGCATATCTTCCTATTCCTGCGATCATTTGATGTGCTCGGGAACCAACAACCACCAAAGGGGGCGACAACCCGGAGCCGAGCAAGACAACTAGCTAACATGTTTGTTGATTTTCCAGGTTTCACTTTTTCTTCCTTGGATCTCTTAGGAGCTCCCTCACATCATGATCAAGAACTCCCCAAGCATTGCTTACAATGGGAGTATAAAGAAGAGGAGAAGTTGGCAGAGTTACAAGATTCTCCTTGCCGAAGTCTCCCACCCGAACCGTGACCACATCCGGCTCCATGCATTAAGATGGCCGAATGCCCCATCACCATTATGGGAGAGTAGTTCCTGCAAGAAGAGTCCATAAGGAGTGCTGAATATTTGTATATGTATTTGGGGTTATAAATCTTTTAAGTAGGGAAGTATGTTTTGTTGTAATCAAATTGGTTCGGTTTGAACCAATTTTGATGGGATTTTGGTTCGGTTTGGACCAACCCAAGCCCTTTTTGATGGAACTTAGGTCCAACCCTAAGTTTCTATTTATCCTTTTTTTTAGATATGCTTGGGACGTGGTTTTAGTTGAAAGTTCCACGTGGTTGGATTAGGAGGCTTGGTGGGACCCAATTCTCACCTAACTCCTACTCTAGCCACTCATTGGTCCCTAATTTAGGTTTATTTTTTTTGTTTAATTCTTTTGTGTAATTTGGAGGGTGTATGAAACCCTCTTCCACGTTGAATGAAAGGCAGAAAAGATATTGGTAAATTGAAGAAGCTTTGAAGCTCTCAAGCCCTTCCTTTTCTCACGGCATTTGGGAATCTAGGTGAGTAACATCCTTGATTCTTGTTTGTCTTGGTGTTGGTGATTAGCTAGGATCACTAAACCTTATTCCAACCTCCTTCCTCACTTTTTTAGGAACAAAAGCGAGCTTGGAAATCCCATAGCCTTCCTCCATTTGTTATTTCCATTTGTTTTTGTCTTTGGTGTTGGTTGCTGTTTTTGGTGCTTACTCGAGTGAATTTGTGCAACAAAAGTCTAATTCGTGCCATTTCTGTTTTCCATGAACAAAAGACCCCAATTTTATGGCTGTGAGTTCCTCTTTCATGGCTTGAAATAACTGTTCTTTACGTTTAGCCACAGCCCCTCCCCATCAAGAGTTATGCATGCTTTTTCCACTGCCTTCTACCCGAACTTCTGAAATCGGGCAGTTCTGTCCATCAATTTTCTATCCTGCATATCTTCCAATCTATCCGTGCCTTTCCCCTCAAACCACTTGCAATTTCTTCCCACTTCGTTGGAGTTAAGTTTTCCAATTTCCACCCTCCCAGACTCCCTGCATTGGAAGTTGTGCAGAAGTCTCCCCAACACCCCTACACTGTTTCTTTCAGCATTGTCTGTTTGTGCACCTAAAATTGCCTCCGTGTATTTTTATTGATCCGCACGTGTTCTAAGCTGTCAATTTGGCCAAACTTAGCCCACTCTCAAAGGTTTAAGTCCTCCAATTTCTAGCTAAAGCCCCTGTATGCGTTTGGAGTTCTCCTTGCTCCAATCCCCTGTTGCTGCCTACCTTTCTTTCTCTCGGCAGATTGTTGCCATCTCCTCTCTTCCCGACACCTCCGCATCTTGGAGCGTGTCATCATTCCTCTTAAAATTTTTTAGGATATCATCATATTTCACCCCTCTATCACCCGTCCAAAAATCTGCCTCAGATTCTCTCCCTAACCCTATTTTTTAATTCAATTTTTCCCTCCTCCAAATCCCGGATTTTTTGTAGCTGCCTGGTCAAATCCTAGCTACTGTTTGATTAGATATCTTACAATTGGCTGAAGCGATTGCCTTCAATTTTTGAGGTGATTCACCAAACCCCTTGCCAAAGATCCATTCCAAATTGCAGCTCTAAAATAGTTTTCCTCGTTGATATATCATCATTCCTTCTAAAACCCTAATTCTGTTTTTTCCCATTTTTCCTCCTCCCATTCCATTTCATGTCACAAATGGAACCCAGGAACCTTGAACCCTCAAACCCTGGAACCGAGGAACCCTGAACCCTGGATCCTTGGAACCTTGTACCTTGAAGGCTGGAATTCTGAATCTTAAATCTTGAACCTTGGAAAACTAGTAACCCAAGCCTTAAACCCTAAATTATATGTCTTAAGCCCTAAGTCTTAAGCATGAAGCCCAAAGCTCTAAGACATAAGGCCTAAGTGTTGTGCCTCATGATTAAGGCTCTGATACCAAATCCCTATGCCCAAAGCCCTAAACTACAGGTGGTCTAAGCCCTAAGCCATAAGTCCAAACAACAACATTTTAATCCTTAAGCCCAAATTCGTGAGCTTCAAGCCTTAAACACAAAGCCCTAAGCCCAAAGCCCTAAGCCCAAAGCCCTAAGCCAAAAGACCTAATCATTAGTCCCTAATTCCAAAGCTCTTAGCCCAAACCCTTACTCCTAAAGCCTTGAGGTCTAAGCTCCAAAACCAAAGCACAAAGCCCAACTCCCTAAGTTGAAGCCAAAAGACATAGGCCTAAGCCCTAAGCCCTAAGCTCAATGCCAAAAGCTCTTAACCTAAGGCCCCTAAGGTGAAATCCATATGTTGTAAGCTCTATGCCCAAATCCCTAAGACCAAAGCCCTAAGCCCAAAGCCCTACGCCATAAGCCCAATAGTTAAATCCTTGGGTCCTAGGCCCTAAGCTCTAAGCCCAAAGCCCAAAGGTCTAAGCCCTAAGTTTTATTCCCTAAGCCCTAAGCTTCAACACGAAGCCCAAAGAATCTAAGCACAAAGCACTTAGCCCAACGCCGTAAACCCTAAATTCAAAGCTCTAAGCTCAAAGCCTTTAGCCCAAACCATGAGCTATATCTCCTAACCCAAAGCTCTAAGTCCAAAGCCCTAAGCCCTAAGGCTTATTTCCTATGCTTGAATCCCTAACGATATGCCTAAAACCATAAGCCCTAATCCTTAAGCCCTAAGCTACAAGCCCTAAGCCCCATGCACAAAGCCTAAAGCCCAAAACACAAAGCCCAAAGCCCTTAGCCTAAAGACCTAAATCCAAAGTCCTAAGCCTAAAGCCCTTAGCCTAAAGCCCAACGCCCAAAGCCATAAGCTTAAATCCTAAGCCCTAAGACCATATCCAAAAGCCATAAGGATAAGCCCTAACCCTGAATCCATAATCCCTAACCTCTAATCCCTAGTCGCTAAGTTGTAACCTTGGATCCCTAATCCCTAAGCCTGAAGCCATAAGCCGTAAGGCCTAACCTCAAAGCCGAAGCCATAGGCCAAAATCACTAAGCCCTAAGCTCAAAGCCCAAAGCTCAAATCCCTAATCCATAAGACTGAAGCCCAAATCTTTATGCCAAGAGCCCTAAGGTCAAAGCCTTACACCAGAAACCATAAGCCTTAAGCCCAAAGCATTAAGCTCAAAGCCCTTAAGCCAAAGCCCTAAGCCTAGTTCCCTAAACTAAGTTGTAAGCCTTAAACTATAGGCTAAAAGCCATAAACCCATAACCCATAAACCTAAGCCTTAAACCTTAAGTCCAAAGCTCAAAGACCCAGGGGAAAAGCCCTTAGCGCAAATCCTGAAGCCAAAAACTCAAATTTCTAAACTTAAAGCCCAATGCCTAGTTCCAAAGCCCAAAGATCAAAGCACTAATGACAAGGTTCAAGAGTGAGAAGAGGAATAAAAGGAGCTTCGGGTGGAAAAGAAGGGAAGAAATGGCCGGAAATGGGTAAAGCCAAAACCTCCAAAAATGAGGGTAAAAGCTTTGGGAAATCGGAAGTTTTACATAGGGGAATATTGGGTGCCAAAAGGATGGTTATCGAAGAAGACATGGGGGTTGGTCGGAAAATGTAAAGTCACCGGAGGTGGAAATGAGCTAATGGGGATTACACGCTTACCCTAAGACCATGAGAGAGTGGCTGAAGACGTGTAGCACGGCCTAGCTTACCGTAGCTCAGAACCTCTTGGATGTCGCCTGATATTACCACCAGAGAGCCGAGTCTTGGTTGCCGAAAAAACCACAGCCAAGAAGAAAATGGAAAGCACTTTTGTATTACAACTTCAACTATCCCTCAAGCTCGGTGGAGAGGGAGTTTTAATCCCCTTCACATGAGAGAAGGATAGCCCAAATCGGATGGTACACAAGTGCTTACCCAATTTTGTGTGGCACAAAATGAAAGGTGGGAAAAGACCACCCAACATATACCCGATTTGGGAGAGACCAAGTGGAAGTGGACCCCGAATTTGGTCCCCTTTCCATCGGCTGCCAACCAAAACTCCCAAAAATACAAACGAATGCCAAAAGCTACAACCCACTGCAAACCCATGGAAACCCACACCAAACCCATGAAAAACCAACAAAACCCTAAATAATTATTTTTGCAAATTTAAAAATGAAATGAATAAAACTAGAAAAAGGGAGGGTCGGTCGGGTTTGCGCCATGGTCCATCGGGCCCGACCTAGACCCGTCATCTACCCAGGTTTCCTTCCTCCCTTGCTTCGGCATTGCCTTTTCTTCCGAGGTGCTCCAAGCTTGAAGGTGCCTTGATCTCGACCTCCTTTTCTAAGACTTCCTAATTGAGAAGATTCTTTGGCTGCTCCACATCCTTCGAGGTTGGTTCCTCCATAGTAATTCCACATTCAACATTTCCTACAAAAAAAAGACAAATTGATTAGAAAACTCCTTGGCCCGAGCTCTGGTGATTGCTCCTTGAGGTGTGGCTCCATGCAAGGCATCTCATGGCATGTCATCCTCCTGGGGTATTTGAGGATTTGTCAACAAATCCAAGGGTGACTCTCCCTCTTCTCGTTCCTCCACTTCATCCCCAACATAAGGAGAAAGGTCTTGCACATTGAAGGTGGCCGAAACTCCATACTCCCTAGGTAGCTCTAGCTTGTAGGCATTGGCATTAACCTTCTCTAAAATCTTGAAAGGTCCATCGGCTCTAGGTGCTAGCTTGGAGCCTCTTTGCTTCGAAAACCTCTCCTTCCTTAGGTATAGCCATACCAAGTCTCCCTCCTTGAAATTGGTTGCTTTCCTCCCGCGGTTAGCATACTTGGCATAAGATTCATTGGCCTTTTAGATTGCCTTGCTCACCTTCTCATGCATAGCTTTCACTAGTTCGGCCTTCTTGGCCCCGTTTGAATTTGAATTCCTCCGAGGGTATAGGCACCAAGTCAAGAGGGGTCAACAGGTTGAAGCGGTATACTACCTCAAAAAGAGACATTTGAGTGGTGCTATGCACACTCCTATTATAAGCAAACTCTATATAGGGGAGTTGAATGTCCCAATTCGTAAGCTTCTTGCTAACTATGCTCCTCAACAAGCCTCCCAAAGTTCGATTACCCACCTCAATTTGCTCATCGGTTTGGGGGTGAAGTGCTAAAAAGGAGCTTGGTTCCCACCCTCTTCCATAGAGTCTTCCAAAAAGCACTAAAAAACTTTGTTTCCCGATCCGAGACTATGGACCTCAGAACACCATGCAAACGTACCACCTCCTTCAAGAACAATTCGGCCACATGACTAGCTTCGTCAGTCTTGGAACAAGCTATGAAATGAGCCATTTTGGAGAACTGGTCAACCACCACCATAATCTAGTCCTTGGCCCTACAAGTGCGAGGGAGACCGAGGACAAAGTCCATACTTAATTCTACCCAAGGGTGATTAGGAATAGGTAAAGGCATATATAATCCTTGGGGTAACACCCTACTCTTGGCCTTTTTGCAAATGATGCACCTCTCAATAACCTTATGCACATCTCGAAAGAGGTGAGGCCAAAAGAAGTGTTCTTTTATGGCCTCCAAAGTCTTCTTCTCCCCTCAATGACTTGCCAAGCCGCCTCCATGTGCTTTCTTGATTATTAGGGACTCTCAGATTCCCCCACAAGGAATGCAAATTTTTCCCCCTTTGAACAAGTAGCCATCCATGAGGTGATAGCCACAATCCACCTTCTTGAATCTCAAATCATACCAATGGCCGAAGTCTTGTTCTCCCTTATAAGCTTACTTGATCCAATAAAAACCAAAGAAGTTAGTAGTAAGCTCGGTTATGAGAACAAACCTCCTTGAAAGAGCATAGGCAACCACATTACTTTCTCCCTTCTTATACTTGATAATATACGGGTACCTTTCAAGGAACTCCACCCATTTAGCATGTCTTCTATTCAATTTGCCTTGGCTCTTAATATGTTTGAGAGCTTGATGGTCGGTATGGATGATAAACTCCTTGGATAAAAGATAGTGTTGCCAAACTTCCAAGGCTTGGATAACAACTAGAATTCCTTGTCATACGTTGAGTAATTCAGGGTAGCACCCTTCAGCTTCTCACTAAAATAGGCTAGGGGTCTCCCTTCTTGCATAAGAACCATGCTAATTCCCATTCTGAAGGCATAACACTCCACTTCAAAAACCTTGAGGAAATCAGGAAGCATGAGCACTGGTGCTTAACAAAGCTTGAGCTTGATTAACTCAAAGCTTTCTTGACAACTCGAGGTCCAAACAAACTCTCTCACCTTCTTGGTGCAATCGGTCAAGGGGGCCACAATGGAACTAAACCCCTGAATGAACCTTCGATAAAAAAA
>QAOC01044657.1:10734-26965 GCA_003255005.1 Begonia fuchsioides
TCCGGTCGACATACGATCCAATGTCTTGAACTTTAATTGTCTTCAACCGGTCGACATACTTGATAGGCGGTCGACATATGATTCTTCTCTGGACTTTGAGCGATCGATAGAACTTCTTACCTGTCGACATAAGTTGCTTCTTCGACACTTCTGTTATCCGTGCGGTCGACATATTGAGCAGTTCGGTCGACATAAGATTTAAAAAAAACTTACCGAATTCTGCAGCACTTGCTAGACTTTAATTTTATCTTTCATACATAATTAACATAGTTATCATAAAAAATAATTGATTGCTTTAGAACCTTTGAAAGCCAACACCATGGAAACTCCTTACATCCAAAACACTCTTAGGAGTGGGCCATTCCCGAATTGCTTCAATCTTAACATCATCTACTTCCATAACATCCTTAGTAATAATGAACCCTAAGAAATGGATCTGCTCTTGCACAAAAGCACACTTCTTCAAATTACCAAACAATCTAGTAGCACGGAGAGTTTCAAATAATAATTTAAGATGTCCAAGATGAGTATGAAAATCCACACTATATACCAAGATATCATCGAAATAAACCACTATAAACTTGCCCAAGAAATCTTTAAGCACTAAATGCATAAGTCTCATAAATGTGCTAGGGGCATTAGATAGCCCAAAAGACATTACTAACCATTCAAAAAGACCATATTGGTCTTGAAAGTCATCTTCTATTTGTCCCCCTCTTTCATCTGGATTTGATGATAACCGATCTTTAAGTCAACCTTGGAGAAATAAGTTGCCCCACTAAGCTCATCCAACATGTCTTCGAGCCTAGGAATCAGCAACCGATACTTGATTGTTATTTGATTGATGGCTTGGCTATCCACACACATCCGGAAGCTACCATCCTTCTTTGGGACAAATAGGGTTGGTACGGCACAAGGACTCAATGATTCCCGAATGTACCCTTTGTCTAGGAGCTCTTGCACTTGCCTTTGAAGCTCCTTGGCTTCCTCGGGATTCAACCTATAAGATGAATGATTAGGAAGCACCACTCCTGGTTGTAGATCGATTTGGTGCTCTATGCCTCTAAGGGGTGGCAACCCTTGTGGCAACTCTTTGGGAAAAACGTCTTGGAACTCCTCTAGAAGTGTTAGGACCTCCTTAGAACTGATTCAATTTCCTCCATCCTCTCTCGGAACATTAGCATCACAATCGGCCCTCCTTCCAAAATAGACTTCAATAAATCTTTCTTAGATATGAAAAAATTAGATTTAGTCATACCTTCCTTCCTTGCGGTCTCATCTTTAGCAATTTGATCCGGGCCAAGGGAGCTAGCTTAATTGCTCTCCCTTGAAACTTGAAGGAGTAGTGATTGGTGTACCCGTCATGAAGGACCCACCTATCATATTGCCACGGCCTTCCTAACAAAATGTGGCTTGCACTCATTGGCACCGCATCACAAAGCACTTTATCTTTGTATCCACAAATTGAAAACTCCAAGTTAATTTGTTTAGTCACCTTGATGTCTTCTTTATCGTTCAACCATCTCAACTTGTAAGGGTTCAGATGCATTATAGTCTCGAACCCCAATTTTTACACAAGATCCCAAGATTCTACATTCGTACAACTCCCACCATCTATGATAAGAGAGCATACCTTCCCATGAATAAGGTATCTACTATGGAATATATTCTCCCTTTGGAAATCTTCACTTCAGACTTGGGAGGATAGAACTCTTCGGATCACCATCAAAAGGGGTCCCTCTTGAGCATGGAATATCTCCTCCTCGAGTTCTTGCTCCTCTCGAGCATCTTCCAGCACTTCATCCTTGCTTACCACTTCATTGGTGTCCTCCCTAAGAATCATGACTCTCTTGTTTGGACATTGAGAGGTGATATGACCTAAGCCAAGACATTTGAAACATTTAATCTCCCTTGCTTGAGGCCGATTGCTATCACCATTAGGCTTCCCCTCGCCTTCTTTCTTTTGGGACCAAGGCTTCACAAAAGGGGGTTTCTCCTCGGCCTTAGAAAAGGGCTTGTATGGAGGGGTGGTCTTGGTAGCAAATCGTTTAGCCACCCCCTTTCCTTTTCTCTTCACTTGCCTCTCCACTTTCATGGCAAGTTGAATGATTGCATCCATGGTATCGATAGGTTGTAGTTCCACTATATCTCCAATCGCTTTGTTTAAACACCGCAAAAATCTTTCAATGATTTGCTCCTCAGGTTCATCTAAATCACACCGAATCCTAAGTGTTTCAAATTCGGTCAAATATTCCTCCACCGAAAGGCTTCCTTGTTTCCATGATTGGAGTTGGAGGAAGAGTTCTTGTTTGTAGTGGCTCGGAAGAAACCTCTTTCTCATGAAGAGTTTCATTGCCCTCCAAGTAGGAATATCATCCTCACCATCACGCATCCTTTGGGCCTTCAAACTATCTCACCATAAGCTAGCATACCCGGTTAACTCCAAAGAAACTAATTGTAACTTCAACCGTTCCAAATAGTTATAGCAATCAAATACTTTATCTACCTTTTCAACCCAATCAAGGAATGCATCACCGTTGCATGAACCATTAAAGGGTGGAATGGTTACCTTGATATTCCTCATTTCATCGTCACAGGTAGGTTGGTCATTGTAACCGAGCTCTTCATCAGAGTCCTGGGTTGTTTGATGTCGTGGCCTCCTCATGCCACTTCTGAGTCTTCTCCTTGGAGCAGGGATTGGAGGGGGCCTCATTGGATGGAAAGCTGCCTCCAGACTTTGGAAAACCATCTCAAACTTTTTATGGATCTTATCGAGTTGTCCTTGTATGCTTGACTCCGCCACTTCCAGGTTAGGGGTCACCAGAGGCGGATTTTGTGGTGGAATATGGTCTCGGTTTGGGTTGTGGTTTCCTCTACTTCGAGTCATCATGCTTTAACTCCACAAGATAGCCAAAATACTAGAAAAGTTAAAGGGTGGGAAGGGATGAATGGCTTTGATACCAAATGACAAGCTTCAAGAGTGGGAAGAGGAATAAAAGGGGCTTCGGGTGGAAAAAGAGGGAAGAAATTGCCAGAAATGGGTGATATTAAGAAAGGGAGTTCTCGAGTTACAAACGGAGTTTGCAACCAAGATTTTGAGGGATTGTTTGTGGATGAGAGAAGAGCTTAACCTCCAAAAATAAGGGTAAAAGCTTTTGGAAATCGGAAGTTGTGCAAAGGCGAATATCAAGTGCCAAAAGGATGGTTATCGGAGAAGAAATGGGAGTTGGTCGGAAAATGTAAAGTCACCGGAGGTGTAGATGAGCTAATCGGGATTACACACTTATCCTAAGACCACAGAAGAGTGGCTGAAGATGTGTAGCATGGCCTAGCTTACCCTAGCTGGGAAGGGAAGCCAAAACCTTGGAGAACCTCTTGGATGTCGCCGGATTTCACCCATTGGAGAGCCGAGTCTTGGTTGCCGGGAAAACCACAGCCAAGGAGAAAATGCAAAGCACTTTTGTATTCAAACTTCAACTAGCCCTGAAGATCGGTGGAGAGGGAGTTTTAATCCCCTTCACATGAGAGAAGGATAACCCTAATCGGATGGTACACAAGTGCTTACCGATTTTGTGTGGCACAAAAAGAAATGTGGGAAAGGACCACCCAACATATACCCGATTTGGGGGAGACCAAGGGGAAGTAGTCCCCGAATTAGGTTCCCCTTCTATCGGCTGCCAATCAAAACTCCCAAAAATACAAAACCATGCCAAAAGCTAAAACTCACTTCAAACCCATGGAAACCAACACCAAACCCATGCAAAACCCACAAAACCCTAAATAATTGTTTTTGCTCCATGCTCCATGGGGCCTAACCTAGACCCGGCATGTACACGGGTTTCCTTCCTCCCTTGCTTTGGCATTGTCTTTTCTTCCGAGGTTCTCCAAGCTCAAAGGTGCCTCGATCTCGACCTCCTTTTCCAAGACTTCCCAAGTGAGAAGATGCTTTGGTTGCTCCACGTCCTTCGGGGTTGGTTCCTCCATAGTAATTTTGAGTTGAACATTTCCTACAAAAAAGACAAATTGATTAGAAAACGCCTTGGCTCGAGCTTGGGTGATTGCTCCTTGAGGTGTGGCTCTATGCAAGGCATCCTGTGGCATGTCAACTAAGCCCAAAGCTCTTAGCCAAAACCCTATCCACGAAGTCATAGGCCATGAGCTCTAAGCCTAAAGCCCAAAGCAGCCCTAGGCCAGAAACTGCACCCAGACTTCTCAGAAAAATTGCCGATGGATCCTGCACCAATCATCTACCTACCATGGAAGGACATAGTAGAGGAAGACATATATCCTCTCGCGACAGAACAGGGGCCATCATCAAAAATACCTTACAGGAGGCGAGAAAAATTGGCAACCCGACAGCCACCAACCCATAAATCATCAGCACGAGGAAAATTTACACCGTTAACTAAAGACAATCGGCCATTTTCTAAGCTGATCCCAGAGGTACATCCCACTGCTTCCCCTTCTCTGATTTTACAGGGAACAAGGCCATGGTCACTAACGATTTTGCAACACCCGTCACCAACAATTTCACAAGACCCTCCACCACTGATGAAGAGGAAGCAGACGCAGCCTAAAACCAAAGACAAGGCCACCAGAACATCTGCCAGAATTGCCAACCGTCAGGCGAGAAAGAAACCCCCAACAAAGGACGTGTCGATTATCATTCCATCGTCTGATTCAGAAACAGAATTCGATGATCCGGTACCATTGATCAGAAAAAGAAAATGGGGCGACTGGTCCAACATTACAATGCTGGCATGAGAAGACTCTCCCCAATCCGTCACGCCAATATCATTTATCATGAAGAAGAGAGCAACCAAATAACCGGTATCTCAATCACCGTCGACCAAACAAGCTACTCCACCTCCGCTGCAAACCAAGGACGTTACTCCGACTCCGGAGCCTAAATCATCCACCCCACCAAGCCGATCGACGCGCTCCAATAAAGCTACCAAAATCCAGGTACCCATTCAGGTACCTTTCACAAGAGAAACCAGGAGCACCTCAAAAGGCAGCCCGCCAAAATCAGCATCATCCATCCTGAAACCACCAAAGCCCAAAGCTACAGCATCAAGCTCAGTCCAAGAACAGATCTCACATAGATCTCCGCGGACTAAGAGTTTTTCATTACAGAAGAAGCTCACCTCAACTTCGAGTTTCATTTTAAGAAAAGAACTTTCTCTAAAGAAAAAGGATTCCTATTGGACGCCAACACAATGAAGGAATATCCATCGTTCATCACCAACACGATCAGAAGCCGAAGCTGGGCAGTTTTCTGTGCCTAGCCGGAAGAACTAATTCCCTCTCTAGTAAGGGAATTTTATGCTAATTTTTCACCAGAGAGCATCAACCGTACATACAAGCTGCAATCGGATGCTGACGAGTTCTTCGCCCACTCAGAGAACACATCGCCAAAATTTCTCACCGACGTACTCAGCACAGTGGCTCTGCCAGGCATGATGTGGCGAGTAACAAAACTGGGAGCCCTCACGATCTCACGTGCCTCCCTGAAATAGAGCGCAAAATGCTGGTACCATTTTGCTAAATCCAGGATCCTTCCTTCCTCGCACGGGCAGCATGTCACCCGCGAGCAACCCGTCCTCCTGTTCTGCATCCTGACGGGCAAACCTATCAACGTCGGGAAGATAATTTATCGAAGCATCTGCGCCAACACCAAGAACAAGGGGAGTCAATTCATTTTCCCTTCACTAATTTTCGATATCTGTATTGGTGAAGGAGTACAAGTCCTGGATACAAAAGGAAAGCTCCAGCGCAAAGGTAAAATCACTCCCTTTAGTATTGCCTAAATTTCACACGAGAATGACAAGGATCAAGAAGAAGAACGTGCACCAACCCCCGATGCTGCACGCGAAGCTGCAACATGGCCAACAGCCCAGTTTCCCAACAAAGTTTCTGCAAGTCTGCAGCTCATAGACACTCGTCTGAGCCATATAGAAATCCAGCAACACTTCATGCTGGATATTTTGGAGAAACTGCAAGCCCACCTGCCAAATCAAGCCGACAATGAGGCCCAACCAAGCAGCCCAACCGATGGTTAAACCGAAAGAACTTGATAAGGGAGTTTACTTCTAACCCTTTTTGCACTTCTATTTTTTGTAATTTTGGTTCACTATTACTGTTTTGGGATTGACAATGAGGGCATTGTCGAATGTAAGTTTGGGGATGGGTGTACTGAAATTAAAAAAAAAAATTATAATGAATATTTCCCTTAATCCAAATAACCGAGAATGCTTGCAATCATATAGTTTAATGATGGAACTTATTTTCCTAATCTATTTAACCCTTGATGAATGTTACTTATAAATGACAATTTAAGTCTAATTGATTTAGGAGACATTTCAACATAGTAGATCCTCTTTACACGAAATTATTACTTTGAACATCATTTTTCCCGATTTTCCTAAGAGTTATCATGTTATGTTTAAATTTGATATTTTTTTAAACTTAGCTCGAATAAATGCTTGAGACAAACATATTTTTTAGGTGAAGAGTGACATGGTAACAAGTTTGGGGAAGAGAAAAAAAAGATAAGGCATAAAAAGTCTGAAAATAAGGACAATTACAACACTCTTCGGGACTTAAGTGGATGATCGTTGAGTGACACTTCATCGGGACTTTGTGGATGAACGGTGAAGTGTATTTGCAATTTCCCAATCCACTTTCAAAACTCAAGTGAGCATTTTTGATACTCGATGGGTGGAATAAAAATAAAGGGAACAATGGGAGTAACTCCGTTGTAATTAAATAGGCTACCCGTTTGAAATACCACCTTGGCTAAATCAAAATAAAAAATTATAAATAGTGGTATGATAATGTAAGCAGCTTATTTACAAAAGCCTAGAAAAATTATTCCTCACTCTTAAAGTCATGAATCTCGGATCTTACTAAATTTGCATATGGAAGGTATGAATTTGTACGATGTTTAAAGAGTTGAGAATTTTAGCATCACAAGATGAAACTTATGATTTTTGAGAAGGTTAATGTTCATAGTAATAAGTACACACACTCACTTTGGGAGAGATACTATGGAGAAGTTATCTGAAGTTAAGAGGAGTTGGAAAGTCATGCATTTGTGATTATTTGTCTCGAGTTAGGTTTTTTGTGGAAATATCTGAAAATTTTTATGATTTTTTATTGACATTACTCGAGGACGAGCTATAGCTTAAGTTTGGGGATGTGTTAAGTCTCAAAAAGACTTAATATTCACAAGGTTTTCATGGTAAAATTGCTAGGAATCAATAATGATTTAACTGGAAATAATCGGATTTTTAGGAATAATGCTGGAGCGATGCCACAACATCAGTAACGTTGTTTTTACGTGATTTTTTTACCCGATATTTCGTATATTTTATATTATCACAAGATTTTTGTTTCCATACAATTGCAGAAGATTAATGAAGATAAAGACCGGAAGAATCACGAAAAAGAAGGAAAAATCAACTCAAAATCATATTTAGAAACAAGAATATCTTTTTAGATTTGGAAATCCTTCCTAATCCCAACTACTTTCCAAACCAATCCAGATCTTCCTCCAAATCGCAACCGCCTCTCAGATCTACTGAAGTTGCATGAAGTCTACTTAAAGGAAGGTGAATACCACGAATTGGGTGTGTAGAATTGGAGAACGGGATTCACTATCAAGCTTCGGGAGTAAATCCGAAGAAGAGGTTCACGGCGACGATCACGGTGGCAGAGGAACGAGGCTGTGAGAACAACGGCTTTCGACGGCGAGGACCAAAATTCTCTCCCTTTGCTTTTCGTTTTAATTTCCGTGAATTATATGAACTCCTGATAGTTAGTGTAGAACTATTTTGTTTGAGTTAAAACTAGGATTTTTCATACATTGAATTGCTAAATGAAATTGCATGCTATCTTTTAGAACTCGTTTTAATAGGTGTTTATATATTTTTGCCTTGCTGTGATTATCTCTCGAGCAATCACGACAATACGCCCTAGCGTGTTTGCTAAGACGTGTATTAAAACCATTAGGTGGTTAGATCGAGTGACACGATTTAGCTAAGAGTGTTTTCATCATGTTCATTCAAACCTAGTGCGGTCAAATCGAACTTGTTCTTAAAACCAACCATAGAGGCAACGCCAGCCTCAGTTTATCAGTGTTCGGACCGGAACTAAACTGATGCTGTGACTAATGTTGCAGCACCCACCGATGGCAGTTCAAGTAAATCAATTTACAGAAAGTCCTAGTCGAGATTCTTACGAATTCTCAATTCGACTACCAACTTTACTTTCTTGCTTAATCTACGTTATTAATTAGATACTTTAATTATCCGTTTAATTTAGGAGTAGAAAATAGACATAAAAAATCAAACCTTTAATGCTATTCTTTATTCTTTATGATACTTTGTAATTTATTCTTTAAATTAGAAATTTGACTTGTCTTCGTGGAATCGATATTTTTATTACTACGTTGCGACACGTGCACTTGCGTTTTAGCGATTACATTTTCAAGCAGCAATAAACATAGAACTCTAATTACACGAATACATCATCATGGGAGATCAGCGCCACTCAGTCGGGTGGCATTGCAAAAGGCTTGACCACAGGTAGAAGCGCTACTCTTTCTCATCAACAAACCTTCTTTGACGTGCAGTGATGACATGTTTGTTGAAGAAGGATAGTTCAAAGTATTACTCAAGGTGGAGATTAATTCCAAGATAAAACTCATGAATAATAATCAAAGATGAAATTCTTGAGGAATAAATTAAAGGTGACACTTATGGAAAAATAAAATTTGAAATAATTCTAAGAATAAATTCATGAAATTTTTTGTTCTTTTTATAAAATGGTTTAATTGTTTTTATGAGTAATCTTTGTAAAGCCTATGACAAAAGCTATGTTTGTTGTTGAGAAAAATAATCCAAGAAAAACCATTTCTTCCTTCTTCATCTACTGGTCAAGAAGAGTTTCGACCTCCAACAAAGTCGTATCTGAGCAATTAAGGTTTCTACAAAGAAGAAAACTCATGGTGATCAATGGGAATTCGGCAATAAGTATTTCAAAACCTTCTATTCCAATATTTAATGGTGAAAACTATGAATATTAGAGCATACAATGAAGATGTTGTTTAAGTCGTAAGATTTATTGGACTTTGTGGAATAGCAGGCACTCCATGAATCAATATTCTCCAAAATTGCAATGGTACAAACTTTAATCCCTACGAAAAGAATTTGAAACTTTACAGATGAAAATGGTTAATTTGTACAAGAATTTTTCTAGAGTAGCTACGATCATAAATCAAATGCTTCGGAAGAAGTCAAAAATCAGACGATAGTTGCGAAGGTACTACGAAGTCTATCACATGAATATGATAATGTAGTAGCAGCTATCGAAGAATCAAAAAATTTGACAATATATTCTTTTGATGAATTAATGAGTTCTTTGCAACCGCATGACACAAGGTTAAATCATACTGAAGAAAAACATTAAGAAAGGACATTTCATGTTAAGGAGGAGACATTGTAGCATAGGAGCAAATTAACAAATTACAGAGGACGTGGAAGAGGCCACATGAAGAGAAAAAAAACAAAGCGAATCATGAAATAACAAAGGAAAGCAAAGTAAGATTCAATGCTTTTATTGTAACAATTTGGTCATATAAAAGTAGATTGCTAGCAAAAACAAATGGACGAACTAATATGTTTTATTGAACAAGAAGAGAATATGTGAAAATTTTCATTGCATTTCAACAAAAAGAAGAAAGTGAAACTTTGTAGTATCTTGGCATTGGTTGCTCAAACTACATGACATGAATCCATTACATTTAAAAAAAAACAATACAACTTAGAAAGTTATGTTGGGTGACAACAAAAGGATACATATGGAAGGAAAAGAACATATTGTGATATTATGTGAATCATGTAAAAACAAAGATACTCACAAATGTATTCTACATTTGTAACCTTTCACAAAATTTACTCAATGTCGGACGATTGATGACTTAGAGTTATGTCAGTTCATTTGATGAAATAAGCGTGTGATCAGAGATAAAGAAACAGAACAACACTCATAATAATATATGAGATAACAAATCAGTTGAAAGTTAGAAACCAACAAGATATATTTTGAGGTAAAACAAAAGACACAACAATATTGTTAGATATTACTAAAGGAAAAATTCGATAATTAATAATCAAGCTTTGAGTAAGAAGCTTTGAATTAAGGAGTGTTGAAGAATGATAAGTCAAAGCACTACTCAAGGTGAAACTCTTGAAGATTAATTCGAAGACGAAACACGTGAAGAATAATAAAATATGGAACTCTTGAAGAATAAATCAAAGGTGAAACTTAAAAAAAATCAAAGGTTGAAACAATTCTAATATTAAATTCATCAAGTATTTTTGTTATTTTTATTAAATAGTTTGATTGTTATTTTTATGAGTTATCTTCGTAGAGCCTCTATAAAAAGTTATGTTTGTTGTTGAGAAAAGTAATCCCAGCAAAACCATTTTTTTCTTTCTTATAAATACAAATTCTCAAACTAAAAATTCACTAAATCGTTCTGATCTATTAATAAACCGACACACGCTTATCCCTTGATACAAAGTTCTCTAGCTGTAGGAAGATTTCACAATGTAGCACGTGGGACCACAATTCTGCAGTTTTCCTTATAAATAGTTAAATGTATTATCGTATGGTCCACAGTCCCGTATTAAATGTGTATTCCTTATTTAAAAAAAACAAGTTAGCATGTGATCTGAAACTACTAGTATAGCCTCGTGGTCCACACATCGTTCCTTCAAGATCTACCAAGTTAAAATCCTAATAAATTAAAGTAATGACATGATATGGAGGGCCCAAAAATTCTCTTGCCATGAATGTTTGTCTAATGTATTTTCTAATTTTGTAGTTCCATATATCATTAGAGAATTCAACATTTTTCAGCTCCAATTCTTTCCTTTGAATTCAAAGCATAGATGTCGGATGGAAGAAGGAGTTGAAGCCTCCATGCTAGTGGTACAAGCAACAAAGCATGAGTACCACAATTTTATCTGGCACAACTGGACCTCCAGAGCTTGCTCCGAAAATTTGACAACCGGCCCGACCTCAGATGAAGACAAGTCTTCATATGAAATGTAGTCAATCCTTCAAGGTTTCCAAAGAGTGGTAGAACGTTCAATTTGGACATTTTTTTCTCTGTGAAACGATACAATCACAGAGAGCCCAGGAAGAGCCATCCATGATCGGTTTCACGCCTAATCCACGTCCTAAAGCCTTTGGGAAAATTGAAGAATAAAAGGTTAGCTAATTATCATTTGGGAGGATATTTAGGATATTTCCTTGAGGCTTAATGAACTGGAGGATGAGCGGAGGAAGAGCGTCCCATGAAGGCTCCTCATTGGTCCATCTTTCAAGCCATGGATTGGTGTTCTTGGAGATGATCTAGACCGTCCGATGATAAGCATGTTTTAGTTTAATTTCCTATTTAATCGTACCTATGCTGAATGTAATTCTCAGATTTGAATTTAGAAGATTTTTCTTTTCAAATTTTGAATCCCCCCCTTTGGAGTTTTTCTTCCAAAGACTCGGTCTCCGGAATCCATATTCCGGCCACCGAGAGACAACCGGAGTTGGTCATCCTTCCGAGCTAGGACGACCTATCCTTACCATATTTCTCCAGCCATATTCATGGTCTAAGAGTGAAAGTGTGGATCATCAGCTCAAGCATCCATTTTTTTTACGTGAAGTGAAGTCCAATTTCCGCTGTTCTTTGTTTCCGATCAAACCCTATCCTGAATTCATCCCATCGCTATAAATCCGAAACCCTACGTGAGAATCTTTTCAATTTCTGCTGTTCTTTGTTTCTCTCATACATTTATTCATCAAGAAAACCTTAAACTTTCAGCCCCTAACTCATTCCCGTTTCCGATTTACAGTCCAAAGTTTACCCTATTTTCTCGGTTATTCTGAGAAAACCCTAATTTCCTATCACCACCTTCGGTTACTCATTCCCGCATATCTTTTATTTCATCCGTGAGGATCCCTTAAAATTTTGAGGATAATTTTATCCTTTATCCATTTTCAATCCCTTCAAATTTCAGATCAAGAACCTCTACCGTTTTTAAGATATTGCCTCCAAAACCTCACTTCGTATCTGTCTGGCCCCCTCTTTGCGCATTATTATTCCCGATTCTATATCTCCCGATTTACCCGTGATTGCGCATTATTATTTCTCAAACTTTGAGGAATCTCTTTTCATTCATCTTTTTGCCTCTCCTTAAAATTTTAGCTCCAAAATAAATCGCAATCACAAGATCTCTGCCTTCCATTATCAACTCCCTTCCATGATTTTTCGGGATCTTTCACTCCTTACCCGAGTTGGTAATTTTCCCGCTTATTCTCCTCAATTTCGTGTCAAGTTATAAATTAATTATAAAGATATTTATGGCCTATATTAGACATATTTAAAATCTCACTACATTATCATCTGATCTTTTGTCATTTTCTAATAATTTTAATATTCATTTAAAAACCAACACAATTGATAAAGGTATATTTAGTGTCGGCTCGCTCAGATTGTTCGGTACTATAGCGGAAAACTCTTGGACGTGTTGAAAAGCACCGGAAAACTCTTGCCGTCAAGAAAAACGATAAAAGGAAGACCATAAAAAGGAAGACCATACTCACCGGGAACTTCCATGATCGGAAGCCGGGAGAGCATCGGCTGCGTCCACCACAATTTCTCCTATTTCATATGAGAGCAACTTAGTAGAAGGAGAAATGATTATACAAATGCCCACACGGGCATAGCTCAGTTGGCTCAGAGATGGTAGATTGGGTACAAGAGCCTAGGTTCGACGTCTGCGCTATCCTAGTGTGGGAGTTATTACCCCCAATATTGGGGTAACTCCTTGGGATATCAGGTAAAAGCCTCCTATCTCTGGACCACTGAGTCACCGTGATTTAACTCCCTCACAAATTGTCTGACAGTGGTGTGGGGGCCCTGGAGGCGAGGGATTTTGCCTTTTGGGTACAAAAAATGATTATACAGATGGAGTTTTGGTCTTCACATATTGTATTTTTAAAATATAAATTATGCATCCGCACCTTATCCATAAAAAAAAAGACTTATTTAGAAATGAAAGATGACAGCCTCTACTCTTACTATTTCTTCCCGTCTTCTTTCATCTCTTACATACTATAAAACATACATGGCCATCACTGAATTGTAGTTTAACTTTTTATTTGGTCTATTGTAGATTTTTAAACTACTTCGGTCTTTTTTTACCACGGGCCAAATTCTGTTTTAACTTTTTAATGCACAAAGTTTGGAAATGAACCAGCCTCGAGCCGATCAAATCATATTGTTCTAGAGTGGATCAAAAATTTGTTGTTCCGAACTAGACCGAAATTAGCCGTTATTCATTTCAAATTTCAATTGTTTACATGTCAAATTTCAAATTTTCCTGCACCAAAATTCAGTTTTTCTTATGTTATCAATTCCAAAAGTAAAAGGCAAAGAAATAATTTGATTAATGAAAATTTAATGTCAAAGAATATGTTGATAAACAATGTAAAATTGCATATGTCAAATGAAAATACATTCATACTTCAAAATTTCAATTAAAAAATAAAAAGTTTTAAATGTATTGAACAAACACTTTTGAAGTATTATCAGATGAAATTTTTTAAGGTATAGTTGAAAAATACTTATATTTATGGATAATGGAAAAATTTGATACTACTTTCTTATTTTTTTTAGAGGACAATGTGTTATTCATAATTTATATAATAAATAATTATTTATATTTTTATATTAATTATATTTTATTATTTATACTTAGTCGGTTACAGATAAGGTAACTACGTAAGTAGTATTGTGTAAAGGAAAGGAAAAAACATAATTTACTGTCTGAAATTTTGGCTACGAACTGGCTTGATCCACGTATACCTAAAATCAATGACTCCAATGATTATATTATTTAATATTTAAGTTTCTATTATTGAGTAAAGGAAAGGAAATCATATTTGAATTGCCAATTTGTACTACGAGTCAAGCCTTACCGTCATTACACACCTTTTGATTTTGAATCCATTTTAAACATTCACTTTTCTAAATAATTAATTGTTTCAATGATAATTATTAATTTATCTCCCAGATTATGTGAGTAGTTATAGATAGTACATCAAATTTTAAAAATCATCAATAGTTAATTTAAACATTATTATAATTTTAACATACATTTCAGTGTCAAATTTTTCATTAATTTAATAATATTAATTAATTTAATTAACATATTTAATACATTTCTCTTTAACCATCGTCTAAATCATTTGTGCATCCGATTACGCGGTTGATGTGATCTGTTATAATTTGGACCTATGGGCCAAGGATAAACATTCTCTCATGGCCACTCTCCACATCCACCACAATGTTCGCGTAAAATATTTGCACCAACCACTCTACAAATGGGCCATGTAGCTTAAAAAAAATCGACCAATCTAATATCATGCCTAATCCATAGGCCTCGAAAAATTCACAGTCCGCAATGCAAACACGTCGTGAAACGACTTCTAGTGTTCAATGGTCGGGATGGTCCATCACCTTCATCACGTGGTTGACAAGCAATTCTAGCATGTTTTTTACGACCAGAATGCATTTTCGTAGAAATATAAAAATTTGGCATAATTTTGTGACAAATCAATTGGGGTTCGCTCTAGTAAGAAGGAAGAACAAATAAACGAATATATAGGTTTTAGGGAGGGGGTTTTAAACATCTGAAGGGGAGTCAGTGCTTCTGTATTAGACGTCTGAAGGGAGGTCAGTATTGGATGAACTCACCCTCCTTTGAAAGTCCGAGGAGGCCGAATTTTTTTTTTAGAAACTTAGGCCCAATTTAAGCTATTTATCCAAAACTTAGGCCCAATTTGAGTTTTTATCTTTGATATTCTAAATATGACAAAACTGAAAAAAAGGATTACTAATATTTTTGAAAGTCAACATTTGATCCTTCCCTCACAATATGGGTTAAGAGTACAGGTGTGCATAGGCAAACAAGTACATAGATCAAGATTAGAATCACATATTTGGTCTCACTCAAATGAGTTTTGCACCTCTATTTTTTTTCGTTGTGATCTTTCATTGTAAAGAACAGATTTAGTATGTTTAGTTTTTGACTTATGACGACCTTGTCTTCATTAAAGGCCAGGCCAATTAGTGGAGGAAGCTTTGGAGGTCCAGTTGTGCCGAATTAATTTGTGGTCTCCATGCTTTGTTGCTTGGACAACTATCATGGGGGCTTCGACTCCTTCTTCCATCCAACCTCCATGCCCTCTCTATTTTTCAATGTTGGGTCATCATGCTGAATTCTTGCAAGACTACAAAAAGAGAACACTTGTTAGAAAATTCCTTGGCGTGGGCTCGCGTCAGGACTCCTTGAGGCTAGGCTCCCATCGATGGTTCTTGTGGCATGTCATTAGGTCTTATGCCTTAGCACTTATGACTTAGGGCTTATGGCTTATAGTGTAGGGCCTTTGGCTTAGGGTTTACAGCTTTGGGCTTAGGGCTTAGAGATTGACTATGCTTTGGCTTAGGACTTACGACTTTGGGCTTAGAGCTTTTGGCTGAATATAGAGGGCTTTGAGGTTAGGACTTTGGACTTAGGGCTGTGGACTTCGGGCTTACAAATTAGGGCATAGTGCTATAGACTGAGAGCTTTTGGCTTAGAGCCTATGACTTAGAGTTTAGGGCTAAAGGCTTAGGTCTAAGGGCTTAGGGCCAAAGCTTAGGTGACACGCCCGAGAGCCATGACATGCCCGAAAGCTCTCACCAACCGGAGGGTGTGATGACCCGTAGCCGAGCAAGGAGTTTTACTAACATGTTTGTTGATTGTGCAGGGATAACAATGCCACCCGTGTATCTCTTAGAGGCTCTCACCCCGGTTGATAAGGAGCACTCTAAACATTGCATTCAGTGGGAGTTTGGAGAGAAGGAGAAGGCAGCCGATGTCCAAGGCCTTATGTGCCAAGAAAGCCTACCCGAGCTTCGGCCTTGCCAAATTCCAAAGGAAGAGGGGGGCGTTTCATATGAGTCCAGCAATGGAGGAGAGACCATACAAGCATGGTCCAGGAAGGGAGCCAATGACTCTATCCAATTACCCTTGGGTTACTCCACAAAAGGATGAACCAAGCCGGACCTAACCCTTCCTCAATTTGGGCACGGTTTGGAGCCCAATTAGTCAAGCCCAAG
>QAOC01044657.1:34989-78690 GCA_003255005.1 Begonia fuchsioides
AGAGACGAATCCTTTAGAATTTGTGTCGACCCCAACAACACTTGTGTCAACCCCAGCTTTTCTAAGAGAAGGACTCTTCAAGATTGTGTCGACCGAGCAAGCATTGTGTCGACACCAACAAATTCCCGAGAAGATTGTTAGCTTTAAAAGTATGTTTAAAGTAATCAATTGTTTTTTTATGATAACTATGTATGATGAGTGTGAAAGATAAAATAATTTCTTTACAATGTGTATATTAGACTTATCCATTCATGAGAAATACCTTCTTTGAAGGGTACAGTTAAAGTCTAACGTTTTTGTTTAAGTGCTGCAGAAAATTCATATATATATGCAGTTTGTGTCGACCTTTAGATTTTTTATGTCGACACTTAGATAATCCAAAAACTTAGCCTACTGAGTTTGTGTTGACCCTTAGTCATATGTGTCGACCCATAGTCAAAACATAAGCTTACACTTTCTAGTTTGTGTCGACCCCTAGTTATATGTTTCGACCCATAGTCAAAACAAAGGCCGAATCTTTGCAAATTGTGTCGACCCATAGTCAAAACAGAGGCCGAGTCTTTGCAAATTGTGTCGACCCATAGTATCTGTGTGTCGACCCTTGTCCAAAGCAGAAGCTAAGTCTCAGACCAACGTACAAGCTGTGTCGACCCTTCTATACATTTTGTGTCGACCCAAAAAGGCAATAAAGCGTGCGAATGTGTCGACCCATTCTAAGAGACGAATGTGTCGACTCAAATCCGTGTGTCGACCCTTCCTGTTTTCTACATTCATTTGAAGGGTCGACCCCATATTACTTGTGTCAACCCCAGTGTTGTCCAGAGACGAATCCTTTAGAATTTGTGTCGACCCCAACAACACTTGTGTCAACCCCAGCTTTTCTAAGAGAAGGACTCTTCAAGATTGTGTCGACCGAGCAAGCATTGTGTCGACACCAACAAATTCCCGAGAAGACTTTGTGTCAACCCCAACAACATTTGTGTCGACCCAATTCATCAATACAACACCAACGGTCAGAAACTTCACAACGTTTATATTTTGATGTGTCTACCGGCTAGTGCTTTGTGTCGACCCCAGAAGGACTTGTGTCGACCCAACTGGACAATTTTGCAGCAAATCTTTAAATAGATGAAGCGAGCTCATTTGAAGAAGAGATTTTTCACGAAGAGAAAACGCGCCCAAACTCTGCCAAATTCATTTTCAAATATCTCTCTTACTCTCTCATCATTGTATTCATCTTTGATCATCATTCTTGTGATCGAGAGAGTCGGTTTAGAAACCGTACAAATTGTAACTCGTTCTTTGAGCGATTATTGTAAAAGGGGTGACGCTCCTTTAAGAAAAGAGTCATTGTAAAAGGGGTGACGCTCCTTCAAGAAAAGAGTCAAAAGGTTTGGTTGACACCCGTAAGTCAATCGAAGTGAAGCTCAAGGTTTGAGTGGGAAAAATCTTCAAGGAGGTCCCTTGAAGCGCGGACGTAGGCAAGGTTGGCCGAACCGCGTTACCAATTCGGTGTCACTCTTTTTCTCTAAACTCTTATTTATTTGTTTATGTATTCTGCACTAGAGTTTAGAAATAACTAAACAATTCGCACGAACTTGACTTAGTAATAAAAAAAGTTTAGTTAACCTAATTCACCCCCCGCACTTAGGTTAATCTCGATCCAACAATTGGTATCAGAGCATNAGGTTAATCTCGATCAAACACTAAGGGCATATGGCTTATGGACTAACTCTTAGGGGTTAAGGCTTAGAGCTTCAGGCTTAGGCCTTATTTCTTTGGCCTTTAAGCTTTAAGCTTAGGGACTAGGGTTTTGGGTTTTTAGCAGATGGATTAGGGCTTTGGAGTTAGGGCTTGGGGCTTATGGCTAATGACTTAAGGCTTGAGGCTTAGAAATTAGGGCTTTTGGCTTTTAGCCTTAGGTTTAAGGCTCAAAGCTCAGGGCTTAAGGCTTAAAGCTTATGACTTAGTTCTTAGGTCTTAGGCCTTAGGCCGTATGGTTTTAGGCTTGGGTATTTGGGATTCGGGCTTTGGGCTCTAGCCTTTTGAGCTTAGGGCTTAGGGCTTAAATGTTAGGGCTTAGGGCTTTAGAAGTAGAACCTTTGAATTAGGGTTTAGGGCTTTGGCCTTAGGGCTTAGAGATTGATTATGATTTATTTAGGACTTAGAGCTTTGATTTAGAGCTTTTGGTTGAGTATAGAAGGCATTAGACTTAACACTTTGGTCATAGCGCTTTGTATTTACGGCTTACAGATTAGGGCATAGGTCTTGGGGCTATGGCTTTGGGCTTAGACCCTAGGACTTAAGACTTGAGGCTTGAGGCTTAAGGCTTAGGGCTTATGGCTTAGGGGTTTGGGCTTAGGGCTTTGGGCTTAGAGCTAAGGGATTAGGAATTAGGGCTTAGGGCTTAGGGCTTAGGGCTTAGGGCTTAGGGCTTAGGCTTAGGGCTTAAAACTTAGGGCTTAGGGCATGATGCATAGGGCTTTAGGCTTAGGGTTTAGGGCATAGGTCTATGGCATTAGGGCCTAGGGCTTAGGCCTTGGGGCTTTAGAATTAGGGCTTTGGGCATATGTATTACAACTTTAAGCTTAGGGCGTAAGGCTTATGGCTTAAAGCTTAGCACTTAGTGCTTAGGGCTTCAAGCTTAGGGCTTGAGCTAATGGAATATGGCTTAGGGCTTAGGTTTTATGGCTTAGGGCTTAGGGTTTAGGGCTTAGTGCTTAGGGATAATTTCTTAGGGCTTATAGTTTAGGACTTATGGATTAGGGCTTAGGACTTCAGGATTATGGATTTTGGCTTAGATGTTAAGGCTTAGTGCTTAAGACTTAGTGATTTGGGCTTACTGTTAAAGACTTTGGGTAGAAGGCTATATGCTCAGGGCTTAGGGACCATAACTTAGGGATTTGAGGTAAGGTAGTATGGCTATGGGCTTAAGGCTTAGGGTTTTAGGACCAAGGCTTAGGACTAAGGCTTAAGGCTTAGGGCTAAAGGATTTAGGCTTATGGCTTAAGACTTTAGGGTGTAGGGCTTTGCATTAAGGCTTAAGACTTAAGGCTTCAGAGCTTAGGGCTTTAGGCATAGGTATTAAGGCTTTAGGATTATGATGTACGACCTATGGCTTAGGGCATAGTGCTTTGGCTTTGGGCTTAGGGCTTGGGCTTTGGGCTTAGGGCTTAGGGCTTAGGGCTTTGTGCTTAGGGCTCGTTATTTTGGGCTTGCAAATTTGGGTTTGGGTACTAGGGGTTAGAGATAAGGGCTTAGAGCTTTGGTCTTTGGGCGTTGGGCTTAGGTCTTAGGCCTTAGGACATACAACTTAGAGCTTTAGGCTTAGGGCGTAGGGCTTAGGGCTTTGGGGTGATGGCATTAGGCTAAAGGGCTTAGCACTTAAGGCTTAACTCTTAGGGCTTAGCGTGTAGGGCCTTTGGCTTAGGGTTTAGGGTTTAAGGCTTTGGGCTTAGGGCTTCAGGTTTTCAGCTTAGAGCTTTTTGCTAAGTTCTTAAGGCTTTTGGCGGAGGTTACACGGCTTTGGGATTACGGCTTTGGGATTACGACTTTGGTCTTAGGGCTTAGGACTTTGGTCTCGATTCTTTGAACTTTGGGCTCATGAGGGCTTATGGCTCTAGGCTAAAGGCATTAGGCTTAGAACTTAGAACTTAGAACTTAGGGCTTATGATTTTAGACTTAGGCCTTTGGTTAATTTTTAGGGCAAAAGGCATCGGGCTAATGACTTTGGGCATAGGTTTACGGCTTTATGCTAACAACTTAGATAGTTGGGCTAAGGGCTTAGCGCTATTGGCCAAGGACCTAGGGTTTAGAGCTTAGAGCTTTGTTCTTTGGCCTAAGGGCTTAGAATTTAGGGCTTAGGGCTTCAAGAATAGGGCTGAGAGTTTATGGATTAGGCCCTCAAGGTTAGCGCTTAGGCCTTAGGTATTAGGGTTTAGGGCTCCCAGATTAGCACTTAGGGCTTATGGCATAGGGCTTTTGGGTTAGCCTCTAGGACTTTTGTCTAACAAATTAGAGATTGATAAGGTGACATGCCACAGATTGGCATCCCGAGCGGAATACATATCCGAGCCCGAGCTCAGGAATTTTCTAATTTGTGTGTCAATTTTGCAAGAAAAATACTTAAAGATTTCAACATTTTTAAGCCAACTTTGGAATATCAAGAAAGGCAAAAATATGTTATAACTTGGCTTGGAGAAGAGCCAGAACTTCAACCGAAACTCGAGGAGTCTAGACTCGAACCCGCATTTGATCTCGATTAAAGATGCTCGATGCATGAGAACCCAAGAGGGTTTCTTGGCTCAGATGGACCCCCAAAGATTTTTGGCTATTTTGATACTCTTGATGGCCTTAAATCAAAACAACACCTGCTAAGGAAATATAGATAACTTCTCAAGCTTTCCAACGAAAGGTAGAACATTAAAATTGGATGTCGTTTGCCTGGTCAACTACAGCCAACACAGAGAGGGCAGCACAACCTACCCGGGAAACAATCTTATTCGGTTTTTTTTTATTTTCACGCATTTGTTGCATGGATTTGCATGGGAAATTCTAGGGCATTTCAGACATTTCCTAGGAGCTTAATGAGTTGGAGGAGGAGCACCCCATGAAGGCTCCTCATTGGTCCATCTTTGATGCCATGGATTGTGCTTCTTGGAGATGTTTTGGGTCGTCCGGTGAAGAACGTGATGTTGCTTAGTTTTCCTATTTAATCTTACCTATGCTGAATGTAATTCGGAGATTTGAATTTCGAAGATTTTCTTTTCAAATTGTGAATCTCCCACTTTGGAGTTTTTTCCTCCAAAGACTCTGTCTCCAGAATCCATATTCCGGCCACCGAGAGACAACCGGAGTTGGTCATCCTTCCGAGCTAGGACGACCTATCCTTACCACCTTTCTCCAACCATCTTCATGGTCTAAGGGTGAGAGTGTGGATCTTCAGCTCAAATCCATTTTTACGTGAAAGGAACCAGCTTTTATTGTAAAATCCCCGTATCCGGCCATTCCACCCTTATTCATTTAGAAAACCTCCAAATTTCAGCTCCAAACTCATCTCTGTTTACAAGTTAAGATCATTTCAAATTCATCCTCGTTTTCCTGGATCTGCTGAGAAAACCCTAAATTATCCCCTTAACCGTTTTGACTATTGTCAGCATATCTTTAAATCAGTGCGTGAGAATCTTGTAATGTTTGGAGACCATATTCTACCTTCATTTCTTAAGATCTCCTCCAAATTTAGTTAAAAATCTCACCCCGTTTATGAGATCTAAGCGTTCAAAATCTTCCCAAAATCTTTTTATTCTCGGTTAAAAACCCTAACTTTCATCCGATCCAAATCATTCCCTTTATTTTTATTCCAATTTTGTGTCATAAGGTTTACGGCTTAGTGCTTCGAGCGTTTTTCTTAGTGCTTTGGCTTTTTGCTGAGTTTAGAGGGATTTAAACTTTGGTCTTAAGGCTTTTGGCTTAGGGCTTTTGTTTTAGGGCTAAAGGCTTTGGGCTTAAGGCTTAGGGCTTAGGGCTTAAAGGTTTGTTCTAAAGGCTTAGAGCTTAACGCTTAAGGCATAGGGCTTTGGCCTTAGGGCTTAGGGCTTAGGCTAAATCCTCTAGTATTAGGGCTTTAGGATTAGGGCTCAGGACTTTGGGGTTAAATTTTTGGGCTTTAGTATTAAGGCATAAGGATTGTGACTTTTTGAAGAGGTGTTAGGGCATAGGGCTTAGGGCTTAAGAACTACTTCTTTGGGCTTAGGTTTTTACGCTTTAGATGAGGGCATAGGGATTAGGCTTAGGCCTTAGGGCTTTGGGCTTAGTACTTAAGGGTTAGGGCTTAAGGATTTAGGCTAAAGGCTTTGGGCTTAATACTAAGGCTTGATGCTTAAGGCTTTAGGTGTAAGGCTTATGGCTTAGGGCTTAGGAACTCGGGCATAGGGCATTGGGCTATGACCCTATGGCTTAGGGCTTATGGCTTAGGGCCTCATACTTATAACGTAGGGCTTAGGGCTTATACTTTGGGATTTAGGCTTTAGGCTTAGGACTTAGGTTTTAGGGCTTGAGGGTCAAGGCTTAGGGCATATGACTTTATACTCAAGGCTTAGGGCATAGGGTTTTTGGCTTAGGATTTTGGGAATAGAGCTTTTCTCCTTTAGGTTTAAGGCTTAAGACTTAGAGCTTTGGGATCAGGGCTTAGGGCTAAGGAAATATGGCTTAGGACTTTTGGGCTAGAGCTTTAGGTTTCAATATTGGGGCTTAACACTTAGGGCTAACGGATTAGAGCGTAGAACTTTGGGATTTGGGTTTGGGCTTAATGCATAAGGCATATGGCATTGGGTTTATGGCTTATGACTTATGGCTTAGGTCTTAGTACTTAGGGCTGTGGGCTTAGGTAATAGGGCTTTAGCCATTGGGGTTATGGTTAAGGTTTGTAGGATTAGAGCTAAGGGCTTATGGATTTGTAGATACAGCTTTGGTGTTACGTATTAAGGCTTAGGGAATAGAGTTTGGGCAATGATGTTTGGGCATAAGGCTTATGACTTAGGACTTATAGCTTAGGGTTTGGGGCATTGGGCTAAGAGATTTGGACTTTAGGCTTAGGGTCTAGGTTTTTGACTTTGGGCTTAGAGCTTTACGGATTATGGCTTATGGTTTTGGGGTTACGGAATAGGGCTTTGAGGTTAGGGCGTAGGGCTTGGGGCTTGTGACTCAGGGCTTAGGGCTTATGGCTTAGGCCGTAAGGCTTATGACTTAAGACTTCAAAGCTTTAGTCTTAAAGCTTTGAGCATAACGCTTTGGGCTTAAGGCTTAGGGATTAGGGCTTAGGGCTTTAAGATAAGGGCTTTTGGCTTAAGGCTTAGGGCTTAAGGCTTAGGGCTTAAGGCTTAGGGCTTAAGGCTTAGGACTTAGGGCTTCGATCTTTTGACTAAGGGGTTAGGACTTAGGGGTTAGGGATTATGGCCTAGGGCTTTGTGTTATGGAATTAGGGCTTAAGGCTTAGGGGTTAAGGGCTTTGGCTTTGGGCTTTCAGCTTTGGGCTTTGGGCTTTAGGATTTGGGCTTTGGCACTAGGGCCTAGGGCTTAAGGGCTTGGGGCTTAGGGCTTGGGGCTTAGGGCTTAGGGCTTGGGGCTTCATCCTTAAGGCATAGGGGTTATGGCTTAGGGGTTATGGCTTAGGGGGGGCTTAGGGCTTAGAGCTTAGAGCTTGAGGATTAGAACTTTGGGCTTTGGGCTTTGGGATTTAGGCTTTGGCTTAGGTAATACGACATAGGGCTTAGTGCATAAAGATTTGAACTTAGGGCTTAGGGATTAAGGCTTTTTGCTTAGTGCTTTTGGATTAGTGCTTAAGGATTAAGGCTTAGGACATTGGGCTTATGGCCTAAAGCTTATGAGTTAAAGCTTAGGGCTTATGGCTTAAGGCTTTCTTTGGGCTTAAGGCTTAAGGCTTAGGGCTTAAGGTTTACGGGATATGACTTTTACCTTAGAGATTAGGGCTTAGGGCTAAGAGCTTCCAGATTAGGTCTTAGGACTAAGAGCATTAAGGTTATTACATTGGGCTTAGGGATTAGGGCTTAGGGCTTACTGCTTCAAGCTTAGGGCTTAGTGCTTCAAGATTACTGCTTATGCCTTAGGACTTAGGGCTTTTGGATATTGTTTTAGGGCATATGGCTTCGACCTTAAAGCTTAGCGCTTTGAGCTTAGGGTTTTGACCTTGTGGCTTAGGCTTTAGGCATTATGCTTTGGGCTTGAGACTTAACGGTAAAGGCTTAACGTCTTAGGCTTTTGGCTTAGGACTTAGGGCTTAGGGCCCAGGGCCTAGGACTTTAAGCTTAGGGCTTTGGGCTGAAGCCTTAAGGCTAAGGGATTTGAGCATAGGGAATATGGATTTGATTTTAGGGCTTACACCCTAGTCCTAGGGCTTAGAGCTTAGGGTTTTGGGCTTAGGCCATAAGCCTTTAGGTTTAGGTTGATGGCTTAGAGTTTAGGGCTTAAAGCTTTAGGGTTAGGGCTTAGGGCAAGGCTTTGGGGTTAGGGTGTTGGGCTTAGGTATTACGGCATTTGACTTAGGGCTTATGGTGTAGGGCTTTTGGGGTATGGCTTTTGGCGTATAGCTTTTGGCTTAGGATTTAGGCTTTGGGCTTAGGGCATAGAGATTGCTTAATGCATTGGAGTTATGGATTAGGGCTTTAGCAATAGGTCTTTGGGCTTTAGGCTGAGTGCTTAAGCCTTTTAGCTGAGTGCTTAAGACTTTTGACTTTGGTCTTAGGGCTAAAGGCTTTAAACTTAGGGCTTAGAGATTAAGGGCTTAGGGTTATGGTGACACGAAATGGAATGGGAGGAAGGAAAAATGTGAAAAAAACCGATTAGGGTTTGACGAAAATATGCAAAACAAATAGAATTAGAGTTTGGGACGGAATGAGGATATATCAACGAAGAAATGGATTTTAGGGTTGCAACTTGGAATGAATCTTTAGGGAGGGGTTGAGTGAATCACCTCAAAAATTGAAAGCAATCCCTTCAGCCGATTGTGAGATATCCAATCAAACAGTAGGTAGGGTTTGGCTAGGCAGCTCCGGAAAATCTGGGATTTGGAGGAGGAAAAAATTGAATTAAAAAAACTAGGGTTAGGGGACGAATCTGGAGCTGATTTTTGGAGGGGTGATAGAGGGGTAAAGATGATGATATCCTCCAAGATGATGATGATACCCATACATGTGTAAACCACCATTTCATCAATACAGGTTAAAGTTAACTTTACGCAAAATAGCAATTTTCATTAATTTAAAATGCTTGACATAATTGCTCAAGACTTTAACAAAATGCTTCACCAACATCATTCAAAATATCGTAAAGCATCTAACTAGTTTTGCGATAAAACATCAAATACGTTGAAACCATTTTCTTTTCCTTCCCCACGGGTCGTTGCTTGGTTTCATAAACAACCCGCTTCAAAACAGCTTAATCCACATGTCATGACACGTGATGAGGACTAAATTCCTCATCCCGAGCTTCGTCCCCTACATCACAAAGTTTAACTAGTGAGCCTAAGGCTCAGTAAGAAATCATAATGTCCTACGCGCTTAGTATGCTCATGATATGCTTAAAACATATTCTTTTCGTAAAACGTGTCTTTTTCAAATCATTTTGGGGTGAGGATCCGTGTCCCATACCACGGCTATCCTCAAAACGTCATTTCATTTTTAGAGTGAAGATTTGTTTCCATACCACGACCATCCTCAAAACTTAACTTGATACACATTGTCATTACATCGCATAAAGGGGAAATGCGTCATTCCCTTAACTTGATAACTTTATAGCTTGATAGAGAGTTAGCACCTACGGGGTCCTCTCATAATATAATAGCTTGATAGAGAGTTAGCACCTACGAGGTCCTCTCATAACTTGATACTTGATAACTTGATCTTCATGCGATGAATGGTGACATTTTGAATGCATGCTTGATAAACTTTTTTCTTGAAATATCATGCATGAATGAGATGACATGCAAAACTTGACAACTTGACTTAATTCATGCATTCTTGATAACTTAAGAAATCATGCTTTGCTTAACAACTTAACATAAATCACACATAAACACATACGTCTCCCAAATGCACTTAAACTTTATCTCTTAACATACTTTTTCATGCTTTACGTATTTAGGCATTACTTATAGCATACACATCACAATTCAATGTCACACAAACACCAATCACACCCATATTGTTTGGCCGGTGCACGGTGTGATGCACCCCAAATAGATTTCATACATACATAACTATAACGTATTCATTACATGCTTAATAATTTAACATTTTAACATTTCTCAATCATTCAATCACATCAACCTTAGTCATACTCTTTGTGATGTAAGCCCCAAAGGGCAAAACACATGCAATGAGTTCTTACCTTTGTAGCTAGATTGAGTTGATCCACTTGAGTCCCCTTTTTAATCCAATTGATGACCTAAACATATAGATCATATAAGGATCATAAATTGCATAAAGTCTTAACTTTCTATTCCAACTTCAAATGACTATAACTTCCTCGTTAATGATCCATTTCTGATGATTAAGGTGTCAAATCGTTCCTTAAGGACTCCACTATAACTTCTTACAAGACACCAAATTTAGAAAACTAAAGCATGTCGACTTATGTGGACAAAACAGAGGGCATTCACTGTTTGAACCCCGAATCGGTCGACCCAACATGTAAGGGGTTGACCCATGTCGACAAAACAGAGATCGTGTGTTCTTAAATAGAGAACCGGTCGACCCAACCTATAAGTGGTCGACCCAACCTATAAGTGGTCGACCGCAGCTCTTCCCAGTTTCTGTACGGTGACTTGTGATGTCCATAACGTTTTACACATAGCTTTGAATTGAGTGATTCTAACGGCTATAAATCACTCTAAGAGTTTACTTTAACTCTTATGAAGGACATAAACTCTAATTCCTACTACTTATAGACCGAATGTCCAAAACTCTAACTTTGTTCATACTTAACTCTTTTCTTATCTCTTAGCATGAAATCACTCGTTTTTATCCACCAATTCAAACAATACTATCATATTATCCTTACTGAACCTAAGATAACTTTAAAGGATAGAAAAATACCTTGAACTTCAAGACGTGAGAACTCTAACTATGAGTAAATAGGGAGAAAAAACCATGCTAGTAGGGAAATGGCAGACCATGCCTTTTTATCTCTTAATTAAACAAAAGAAACCTTTCCTTTACATCCATCCATCAGGATTCTCCACGTTTTGGCTGAATTTTCAACTCAAATCAGGAATATGTCGACCACTCGTCTATTGTGTCGACCGAAAGTATTCCCGAGAGTAACTTGTGTCGACCGCTCGGTCCTGGGGTTGACCAAAAGTGTTCCAAGGGGATATACTGTGTTGAGCCCTCCTCAATCCTGGGGTCGACCGAAGTATTCAATTGTGTCGACCTCTCCTCAATCCTGGGGTCGACCGAAAGTGTTCCAAAACACTTAGAATATTTTCTAACTTTTCTGAATAATATCATTACTTATACCTTAGTCATAATGCCTTAAACCTTATTTTCTTTATCACCATCAACTTACTAATTTACTAATATCCACAATACCTTAATACTTCAAAATTTAACCAACATTCATCCAATAAAAAGAATCTTTAAAAACTTCCATCATAAATTCACAGAATTCTAAAAATAAATGAGGGTTGTTACATTAGCACTTAGGGCTACGCGTTAAGGCTTAGGGCTTTAGGTTTTGGGCTTTGGTCTTTGGTGTTTGGCTGAGTACATAGGACTTAGAACTTTGGTCTAAAGGCTTATCGATTACGGCTTTGGTCTTAGGTCTTTTGGCTTAGAACTTTGTGCTTTGAGCATAGGCCCTTTAGTTTGAGCTTTCAACTTATGCCTTACCGCTTAGGGTTTTGGCTAAGGGCTTAGAACTTTAAACTTTGGTTTTAGGGGTTTGGGCTTAGGACTTGGTCTTAGGGTTTTGGGCTAAGCGATTAAAGCTTATGGCTTAAGGATTTGGGCTAATGACTTTGGGCTTTGGGCTAAAGATTGACGGTTGTGGGCTAAGATGTAACGGCTAATGCTTTTGGGCTTTGGATTTAGGGTTTTGGGCTTAGGTCTCTAGTCTTAGGTCTTTAAGCTTATGGATTTGTTTTTTTGGCTTAGGCCATAGGTCTTGAGCTTAGAACATAGGGCTTCATGCTGACTGTTTAGAACTTTGGTCTTAATGGTTAGGGCTTAGGTCTTTGGTCTTAGAGATTTGGCCTTACACTATAGGGCTTTGGTGTTAGGGCTTAGGGCTTAGGGCTTTTGGCTCATGGCATTGGGCTTAGGGCTTATATGTTAAGGCTAATGAATTTTCATTAAAGATTAAGGCTAAAGGCCTAGGGTTAGAACCCAAAGCTTACAACTTAGAGCTTAAGGCTCTAGGCTTAAGGCTTAGGGCTTAGTGCTTAGGTCCTGGATCTTAGGTCCTGTAGGATCGTGTTTAACCTAAGTGGGAGGGTGAATTAGGTTAATATATATTTTTATAAGTTTAATGCAAATTCTTGATTTCTCTTCTAAAATTTATTTATCTATTAAATAACTAGGCACAAAAAATAATTAAATAGTTTAAGGGAGAGAGAGATAACACTGAGATTGTTAACGCGGTTTGGCCAACCTTGCCTACGTCCGCGCTTCAAGGTTGCTCCTTGAAGATCTTTCTGCTCTACCTCGAACTTTACTATGATTGACTTCCGGGTGTCAATCAAACCTTACAAATGACTCTTCTTTCTGAGAGGCGTCACCCCTTCACAATTTCTCACAAATAATAACTTGAAGTTTTTCGAGAATGATTTGAAACTACTCTCTCGATCACAATGAGAATGATCTTATATGATTTACAATGAAGAGAGAGTAAGAGAAAAACTAACTAGAAATTTTGGCAGAGTTTGGACGTGCTTTTCTCTCTCGAAAATCGGCTTTTTCTTTTGGCTTCTCGTCTGCAATTTATAGATTTTCCGTCTGTTAGACTTCGGAGCTGTCGACATATCTTCGGGGGCTGTCGACATAGAGATAGCCGTTGAGACTCATAAGGAAGTAGCCGTTGAAGAATTTTCCTGTCGTTGGTCTTGACCGGTCGACATGAACTTTGGAGCTGTCGACATAACTTCAGTATCTCGAAGTTCTTCGGTCGACATCTACTCTTGGCAGTCGACATGGAAAACTCTCTGGAATTTAGCCGGTCGACATAAGTTCTTTAACTGTCGACATAACTTCTAATTTCTTCTTCCGCTGGAAACTTGAACGGTCGACAGATGTTCCTAACGGTCAACATGAAATGCATCAACCCCACTTGACAACTAGGGCTCACCATGCCCTTCATCTTTGGCTTCTTGATTAAACCTTTATAAAAAAAGCTTCCTACAAAATCAACAAACTCATTAGAAAATAGTTTGCTTCCGCTTCTAGATGTGCTAATCCGTGGCACATCAGAATACGTCGTCCTAGCTCGGGAAGATGACCAACTCCAGTTGTCTCTCGGTGGCTGGAATATGGATTCCGAAGACCGAGTCTTTGGAGGGAAATACTCCAAAGGGGGAGCTTCATAATTTGAAAATAAAATATTCTAAATTCAAATCTAAAGTTTGTTTGCAAAAATTAAACCTAAAGCTAAGTGTTACATCTTGTATTTCAAAGGGAACATGCTCCCTCCTTCATGGACCAAGGTAGGTTCCAATATATTGAGTCCTTGTATTGTCTCCCCTGCAAAAGAAACAAACTTGTTAGAAAATACTTGATCCCGAGCTTGGGTGGTGCCTCTCTCGGATTGGCGATGGATGGTTCAACTCGTGGCATGTCATTTAGGCTTTGGGCTTAGGGCTTAGGGCTTAGGGCTCAAGGGATAGGTTTTAGGACTTCGGGCCCTAGGATTAGGTCTTTGGACTTAGGGCTTAAGGCTTTGGTCTTTAGACTTCGGGCTTGGGGATTATGGCTTAAGGCTTAGGGCTTAAAGCTTTGTGCTTAGGGCTTCGACCTTCAGGCTCAGAGAATTAGACTTATGGTTTTGGGCTCATGTGTTTTGCCTTAGAACTTTGGCCTAATGGTTTACAACTTATTGCTTAGAGCTTTAGGCTTCCTGATTACAAATTTAGGCATAGGTCTTAAGACTTGGGGCTTAGCGCTAAGAGCTTAAAGCTTAGGCCTTAGGGCTTTAGGCTTTGGGCTTTAGTCATATGGATTAGAGCTTTGGGCTTATGGTTTTAGGCTGAGGGCTTATGGTTTTAGGTTGAGGGCTTAGAGCTTGCTCTTAGGGTTTAGGGCTTACGAGAAAGAACATAGGGTATATGGCTTATGGCTTAGAGGTTAGAGCTTTGGGCTTTGAGCTTTAGACCTAAGGCTTAGTGCTTTGGGCAATAGGCTTAGGTCTTAGCAACTCGGGTTGTGGGCGTAATGGGTAGAGTTAGGGCTTAAAACATACTGCTTTGGGCTTTGGATTAGGCTTTAGGGATTTTGCCTGTGGACTTTGGACTTAGGGCTTTTGGCTTTGTGCTTTGGGTTTAGGGCTTAGTGGTTAGGACTTAGGGCTTGGGGTTAATCCTTAGTTCTCAGGGCTAGGGGTTAATCCTTAGTTCTCCGGGCTTAGGGCTCTATGCTTAGGTCTTTAGGCTAAGGGCATAGGCTTTGCCCTTAGAGCTTTGGACTTTGAGCTTAGGGCTTACAAAATAGTACTTAGAGCTTTGAGGCTAGGGCTTAGAACTTTGGACTTTGGACTTAGGGCATAGGAGCTTGGGGCTAAGGGCTTAGGGCTTAGGACTTCGAGCTTGGGCTTAAAGCTTAGGGCTTCACGCTCAAAGCTTAGGGCTTAGGACTTAGCGCTTAGGACTTTGGTTAAGGGCTTAAGGCTTTAAGCTTAGGTTTTTAGGCCTTATGGCTTAAGGATTATGGGTTATGGATTTGGGTGTAGGGCTTTGGGCTTAGGGTTTATGCTTTAATGCTTAGGTCTTAGGGGGTAGGTATTATTGTTTACGGCTTAGCACTTTGTGTTTCAGGCTTAGGGCTATGTGCTAAGGGCTAAGGACTTAGTTCTTTGGACCTAGTTCTTAGGGCTTAGAACATAGAGCATACTGATTAGGGTTTAGGGCTTAGGGCTTAGCCCTTAGGGCTTTGGGCTTATGGATTATGGTTTAGGCCTTAGAGATTGAGCTTCGAGCTTTGGGCTTAGGGCTTTGTGCTTAGGGTTTAGGGCTTTGGATTTCATGCTTTGAGCATTAGCCTTTGGGCTTAAGTTTAGGGCTTTAAGCCTTTAGTTTTTGGATTAGGGCTTTGCGATGAGGGCTTACGATTGATGGATTAGGGCTTTGAAAGTTATGCTATTTCTTTGGGCTTTGGGCTTAGGTCTTAGGGCTTTAAGCTTTGGGCTTAGGGCTTAAGACTTAAGGTGTAGGGCTTATAGCTCAGGGCCTATGCCTTAAGGTTTAGGGCTTAGATCTTAGGTCTTAGAGCTTAGGGCTTAACAATTAAAGCTTAGGGCTTTGGGCTTTGAGCTTAGGAGTTAGGTGTTAGGGCTTAGGGCCTTAAGCTTAGGGCTTAGCGATTAAGGCTTATGGCTTAGGGGTTGGTTGTTATATTTTTGGGCTTACGATTAAGGCTTATGGCTTAGGGCTTAAGATTTTTTGGCTTAAGGGTTAGGGGTTGTATTTTAGGGTTTAGGGCTAAGGGATTTGGGTTTTGGGCTTTGGGATTAGGCTTTCAGATTTGGGCTTTGGGCTTATGGCTTTCGGATTTTGGCTTTGGGCTAATGGCTTAGGTCCTTGGGATTAGTGCTTAGGGTTAGGGCTTAGGGCTTAGGACTTAGGGCTTGGGGTTAGGACTTTATGCTTCAAGCTTAGGGCTTCAAACTTTAGGGCTTAGGGCTTTGTGTATAGGGCTTAGGCCTTTGTTGACCTTTGGCACTAGCCTTTTACCATAGGGTTTAAGGCTTTCTGCTTAGGGCCTAGGGCCTTATGCTTTGGGCTTAGGGTTTATGTTTTAGGGCTTATGGCTTTGGGCTTTGGGCTTACAGCTTAGGTGGGCATCACTTTTTGGGCTTTGGTCTTTCTGTTTTGGTGTTAGGGCTTAAGGCTTAGGGCTTAGGGCTTTTGGCTAAGGGCTTATGGCTTTTGGCAAAGGGCTTAGGGCTTAGGGCTTAAGGCTCTTAAATTTAGCCTAAGTTTTTGGGCTTTGGGCTTAGGTCTTAGTGCTATGGGCTTTGGTATTAGGTCTAAATTTTAGGGCTTTGGGCTTAGGGCTTGGGCATTAGGTTTAGGGCTTATGGCATTTGAATTTGGGCTTAGTGCTTTGGTGTTAAGGCTTAGGGATTAGGGCTTTTTTTCTTAAGGCTTAGGGTTTTGGGCTTTTGGCTTTGGCTTAGGTCTTTGGGCTTAGTGTTTATGGCTTATAGCTTAGTGCTAAAGGATTTGGGCATTGGGCTTCGGGTTTTTGTTAAAGGCTTAGGGCTTAGGCCTTTGGGCTTAGGGCTACGGGCTTAGGGCTATGGGCTTAAAGCTTAGGGCTTAAGGCTTATGGCTTATAGCTTGGGGCTTTTGGTCTTTCAACTTTTGGGCTTATGGCTTATTGTTGGCTTTAAAAGTGCTCTTAAAGCAATCAATTGTTTTTTATGATAACAATGTAAGATAAGCATGAAAGATAAAATAAACTACTTTACAATGTTTAATTAGACTTAATCGTTCATGAGAAATACCCTCTTTGAAGGGTACAATTAAAGTCTAACAATTTGTTTAAGTGCTACAGAAATTTCTAGTATATGCAGTGTTTTGTGTCGACCCATAATACCTTGTGTCAACCCTTGTAAATTTCAAAAGCTTAAATTTCATTCCTTGTGTCGACCAACAGTTTATTGTGTCGACCTCTGTTCAAAACAGAGGCCGAGTCTTTCATTCATTGTGTCGACCCAACTAAATCACTTATGTCGACCATTTCGTGCAAATTGTGATGTGCCACGGAGTAGCACATCTAGAAGCGGAAGCAAACTATTTTCTAATGAGTTTGTTGATTTTGTAGGAAGCTTGTTTTATAAAGGTTTAATCAAGAAGCCAAAGATGAAGGGCATGGTGAGCCCTAGTTGTCAAGTGGGGTTGATGCATTTCATGGGCCAACCACACTTGATGAAGGAAGAGGAGTTCAAGGGTGGCACATTAAGGTGGCCCCAAATCACCAAAACATGAAGGGGAAAGCATGTTTTCCTTTTGACAACTTTGTGTAATAATTTAGTTAGTTTTATGTAATAATTAGGAGGATAATTAGTAGCTTAAATTTGTGCACATGTAAGGGTACTTAGTGTACCCGTGGCATGGAAGGGTGATCAAAACATCCATGGTGATGAAAACAACATTTCTGGTTTCGGCCCAAGCTGACCTTCGAGGCTTGTGCAGCCGTTTCGACCACCTTCCGGACCTGTTTTGGACAAACGTGCTTCTACAAAAATGTGGCCCACATCTTAAGGTTTCCAGCATGGGGCAGAGCATAAACTTTGGACAACAACTACCCAGCCAACGATCGCCATTACAGAGGCCTCCAGAAGATGGAGCGGCCCAAGAGCATCCAACCCATGGTGGCTGATCCATGGCCATGTTTGGCCCCAACGGAAAGGAAGGCTGAATTTCATCTTTGTCCTTCATGGGAGCAGCAGCTAGCAGCCCATGGAAGTGCCCAACCATTAGCCCAAAAGATACAAGTGTTCAAGTCCATTTGATTATGGACATTCCATCATCGGTTTGGCCCATCTATTAGGTTTTTGGTTTTTCGTAGAAACCATGCAAGAAACTTGTGATCCATTTTATTTTTGTGCTAAATTACGTGGAAGCAAGTGGGAAAGATTAGGGAACATTAAGGAATGGGGGTACACCATACATTAGAGTTCCATCTCTCCTTGAAGAGTAGAAGCCAAAGGAGGGGCCCACTTGCCATGCTTTTAGGTTTGCTAGTTACTTTGAAATGTAGGTAGTAAATATTTTCTCCATGTAGCTCGTGTGAAGAAGGGTTTTATTCCTTTCTTCTCTGCATTTGGAAGATAGAAAAGTATTGGAAAATTTGCAGAAGCTTTGAAGCTCTCAAACCCTCTTTTCTCACGGCTTCTTGGGATTTTGGTGAGTAATATCCAATCTTCCTTGTTGTCTTTGGTGTTGGTGCCTTGCTAGAGTCATTTAGCCTTTATTCCAACCTTCCTCCTCACTTGCTTAGGATCAAGGTAAGCTTGGAAGTCATATAGCCTTCATCCCGTTTATCTATTTTGGTTCTTGGTTGTTTTCTTATTGGTTGCTGCCATTTTAATTTACCCGAGAATCTGTTTGAGTCCAAAAAGTGTCTCCCGTGCTATTTTCTGTTTCCCTCGTGCTAAAATCCTCAAAATCTGGCTGTGAGTTCTTATTTCACGTCTTGAAGTATTGGCTATTCATCTCACTCCCAGGTCTGCCCAATTAAAAGTTGTGCATGCATCTATCCTCTGTCCTTCACCTGAGTCCTGAATTTTGACAGTTGTGTCGACCAATTTTAAATTCCTCGTATCTTTTATTCTACCCGTGATTTTTCCCTCTAACCAAGTGCAATTCATTCCTCTTTTGTTGAAATTGTTTTCTGCCAAATTTCACCTTCTCAGGTCACCGACATTGGGAGTTGTGCAGAGGTCTTTCCCTTACCTCTATTCTGTCAAAGCTGGTTTGTCTGTTTGAGTGACAGAAAGTAGACCCGTGCCATTTTAAGTTCTACACGTGCATCACTCTGAATTTTGGACCAAGTCCAGACCGTCCCTTAAAGTTTAAGTCCACCAAATATTAGCCCAAACGCACGTGTATATTTGTGTCCTTAACCAGCTTCCTCCCCTGTTTCTGCCAACCTTCTTTGTTCTCGGCAGATTGCTAATTTTCCTTTGTCCTCTATTCTCCCGACACCTCTCCTATCCCCGAGCGTGTCAAATTGTGTCGACCCCAAAAAAGGCAGTGCAGCGTGCAAATTATGTCGACCCATCCAAACCGTTTGTGTCGACCCCTCAAAAGCTAAGCCTAAACTTTACATGTCGACTCCAACGTTCAAAATGTGTCGACCCCAACCTACATGTGTCGACCACAGATTTTCCAGAGACTGATCCTTTAGAGTTATGTCGACCGCACAAAATGGTTATGTCGACCCAACTGACCATAAGCTTCCAACGACTATATTTTTGATGTGTCTACCGGCTAGTGCATGTGTCGACCCCAACAACGTGTGTCGACCCATTTCGGTAGCTCAGAAGCAAACTATAAATAGTTAAAGCAAACTCATTTTAAACAAGAGCTTTTGACGAGAGAAAACTATGCCAAAGTGCTGCCAAATTCCTCCCAGACCTTTTTTACTCTCTCAAATCCTAGTACTATACTTGTATATCATTCTTGAGATTGAGTGCGTCGGTTTCGTACAAATTGTATTTGTTGCTTTTGAACGATTATTGTAAAAGGGGTGAGGCTCTTTCAAGAAAAGAGTCAAAGGTTTGATTGACACCCGTAAGTCAATCGTAGTGAAGCTCAAGGTTTGAGCGGGAAAGATCTTCAAGGAGATACCTTGAAGCGCGGACGTAGGCAAGGTTGGCCGAACCGCATTACCAAACCGGTGTCATTCTCTTCACTCTAAACTCTTAGTTATTTTTTTTAAGAATTCCGCACTAGAGTTTGGAAATAACTAAACAACTCGCACGAATTTGACTTAGTAATCAAAAAGTTTAGTTAAACCAATTCAGCCCCCCATTTAGGTTAATCTCGATCCTGCAATTGGTATCAGAGCAGGTATCTAAATTTGATTAACCTATATTTGTTGTTGTTTTTGGGTAAATTGAATTATGGCTTTTAATATGAACAACTCACACACAGAGGGTCAATCTATTACTAGACCCCCACTCTTTGATGGAAATAACTGTGTATTGGAAAACTAGAATGAGAATCTTTATCATCAAAACTGAGAATGACATTAATATACCCAAACCGAGTAATAAATATGATGAGAATGACTTAAGGAAATTAAGTCTAAATGCCAAAGCAATGAATACCTTGTACTGTGCCTTAAATGGTGATGAATTCAATAGAGTACAAGGTTGTGATAATGCTCGAGAAATTTGGCGAGAAGGGACCAACCAAGTAAAAGAAAACAAATTAAGTATGCTTGTGCATGAATATGAATTGTTTTCTATGCAAAGTGATGAATTGGTTAGTTCCATGTTTACAAGGTTTACTAACATTACTAATGGGTTAAAAAGTTTAGTTAACTAAACAACTCGCACGAATTTGACTTAGTAATTAAAAAGTTTAGTTAACCTAATTCACCCCCCCCCCACTTAGGTTAATCTCGATCCTACACTTATGGCTTACGGTTTAGGGGTTAGGTCTTCAATTTTGTGGCTTAGTGCTTAAGAATTCGGGCTTTGCGATTTTGGCTTACGAGTTTGGGCATAAGGGTTTGGCCTTCAGGCTTTGTGCTTTGGGATTAGTAATATATGGCTTTTGCCGTTAGGCTTTGGGCTTAGGGTGACACGAAATGGGAATGGAATATGCAGGAAAATTACCAACTCGGGTAAGGAGTGAAAGATCCCAAAAAATCAGGGAAGGAAGTTTATAATGGAAGGCAGAGATCTCAAGACTGTGAGTGATGTTGGAGCTACAATTTTGAGTAGAGGTAAAAAGATAGATGATGAGAAAGTCCTCAAAGTTTGAGACGATTCTCACAGGTAAATCGGGAGATATGGAATCGAGAATAATAATGAACATAGAGGGGGCCGGACATATACAGAGTGAGGTTGTGGATGAAATATCTTAAAAAACGGTAGTGGTTCTTGATCTGAAATTTAGAGGGATTGGAGATGGATAAGGGATGAAATGATCCTCCAAATTTTAAGGGATCCTCACAGATGAAATGAAAGATATGCGGAAATGAGTAACCGAAGGTGGTGATAAGAAATTAGGGTTTTCTCAGAATAACTTAGAAAATAGGGTAAACTTTGGACGAGTGTAAGTCAGAAACGGGAAAGAGTCAAGGGCTGAAATTTTGAGGTTTCTTTGATGTATGAATTTATGAAAGATAATCTAAAATTGAAGATTCTCACGTAGGGTTTCAGATATATGCCCACGGGATGAATGCGGGATATGGTTTGATCGGAAACGAAGAACGGTGAAAATTTGACTTCATTTCACGTAAAAATGGATGCTTGAGATGATGATCCACACTCTCACCCTTAGACCATGAAGGTGGCTAGAGAAATATGGTAAGGATAGGTCATCCTAGCTCGGAAGGATGACCAAATCCGGTTGTCTCTCGGTGGCCAAAATATGGATTCCAAAACTCTAAAGGGGGAGATTCGCAATTTGAAAAGAAAATCTTCTAAATTCAAATCTGAAGATTACAAGCTGCAAAGGGGAGGATTGAACCAGCCATTCACGAAATCCTAGCCCTCAAAGGTAATTAAGAATGTGCCAAATCGGATGGCTCACACGCTTTCCCGCTTTGGCCCATTACGCAAAAGGAAAGATGGTGAAGCCTTTGATTTCTTCCCAAGAATAGCTTAAGCCATGTGAGCAGCTGTATTTCTCATTTTCTTTGGCTGCAAACCCTAGCTTTTTTTTCAATTTGGACTTGGGTCGATTTGGTGGCAAAGAAGTTGAGAAGTCCAAGCGGGGGAACTTGCTTGCACTGTGCTCTTGGTAATTTCTGTAGCTGACTAGGAAAATGGCATTTGATTTTAACGTTCCACCCCTCTTTGGAAAGCTTGTGAAGATGGCTACCTTTCTTTAGAAGAGGTCATTTTTATTTAAGGCCGAGAAGATCTTCAAAAAGGCCCAAACCACTTCGGAGGTCCTACTAAGCTGAATCCAAAATGTGGTCTCCATGCTTGGTTGCTTTGACAACTAGCATGTGGTCCCTTCTCCACAAAAGGCAGCAAATTTGGAGCCTAAATTGGCCTCACATGGCCATGCACAAAAGTTCAAATATAAATACAAAGTTTGTTTGCAAAAATTAAACCTAAAGCTAATTGTTAAATCTTGTATTTCAAAGGGAACATGCTCCCTCCTTTATGGACAACTTGGGCTGTGTCTTGACATCAAAATTGAATGGATTTGGCTTTTCTTTGTCTTCCAAGGTAGGCTCCAATATATTGAGTCCTTGTATTGCCTCCTCTGCAAAAGGAACAAACTTGTTAGAAAATATCCGAGCCCGAGCTCGGGTGATAGCCTCTCTCGGGTCGGTGATGGATGGTGCAACCTGAGGCATGTCATAGGGCTTAGGTTTAAGACTTAGGGCTCGAGGAATAGGACTTAGGTCTTGGGGATTAAGGTTTAGGGCTTTGGACTTTTGGCTTTGGGCTTGGGGATTAAGGCATAAGGCTTAGAGCTTTGGGCTTAGAATTTAAGGCTTAGGGTTTTGAACTTAAGGCTTAGGGCTTTGGGCTTAGGGATTTGGGGTTAAGAATTTTTGTTTACAACTTAGGCCTAATAACTTACTCCCTATGGCTTAGGCTTGCGACTTCATGGTTAGTGATTTTAGCCCAATGCTTAAGGCTTAAGGCGAACGACTAATGGCTTGTGGCTTAGGGCTTTGGGCATTAGGCTAGGGGATTAAGGCGTATGGCTTAGAGCTTTGGGCTAAGGGTTTAGGGCTTAAGGCTGTGGGCTTAGGGCCTTGAACATTAGGCTTAGGGCTTGGGCTTAGGCCTTTGGTCTAACAAATTAGGCCTAATGGCTGACATTTTTTGACCTCAGTGCTTATTGCTTAGGACTTTTGGCTTTGACCTTTTGCCTTTTGGGCTTAGGGCTTATGGTCTATGTCTTATGGCTTAAGGCTCACGATTTCAGGCTTAGGGCTGAGGAATTGAGGCCTTGGAGTTTTGGCTTAGGGGTTTGGGCATAGGGGTTTTGGTTTTTGTCTTTGGGCTTTGGGTCTAGTGATATTGGGATTTGGGCATCAGTCCTTGAGCTTAGGGCTTTGGTTTTAAAAATTAGGGCTCTAGGATTAGAACTTAGTTCTTAAGGCTTAGGGCTTAGGACCTTTGAATTTGGTCTTTGGGCTTGAGGATTAAGGCATCATGCTTAGAGATTTTGTCTTAGGGTTAAGAGCTTAGTGCTTTGGGATTTGAACTTGAGGCTTAGGGGTTACGGCTTACGACTTACAGCTTTGAAATTTAGGCTTAGGGCTTTGGGCTTAGGGATTTGGGCTTAAGGCTTTGGGCTTACAACTTAGGCCTAACAGCTTGCACCTTATGGCTTAGAGCTTTGGGCTTCGTAGTTAGAGATTTAGGTCTAGGGCTTAAGGCTTAGGGCTTAGAACTTAGAACTTACGGCTTACAGCTTATGACTTAGGGCTTTTGGCTTTTTTGTTAGGGCTTAGGTCTTTGGGTTTTACCTTTTGGCCTTTTCCCATTTGGCGTAGGGTTTAGGGCTTAGGGCTTAGAGTTTAGGTTTGAGGGATTAGGGCTTTAGGCTTTGGGCTTTGGGTTTTTGTCTTAGGGATTAGGGCTTAGGCCTTTGGGCTTTGAGCTAAGGGCTTACAACTTAAGGCTTAGGCTTTGAAATTGATGTTATATCTTTGGGCTTATGGGTTTGGTCTTTGGGGTTTTGGCTTAACAGTTTGGGCATACAATTTTGGGCTTTGAGCTTTAGGCTTTGAGATTAGTGATATTGGGCTTTTGGCGTTGGTTTTGGGCTCAAGGTTTAAGGCTTAGGGCTTAGGGCTTAAAGCTTCGGGGTTTGAGCACAGAACTTTGAGCTATGGTCTTTGAGTTAGGGCTTAGAGCTTCGGGCTTTGGGCAGTCTTACGGATTAGGGCTTAAGGCTTTGGGCTAAGGGCTTAAGGCTTAGTGCTTTGAAAATTAGGCTATTTCTTTGGGCTTAGAGCTTAGGGCTTAGGTCTTAGAGCTTTGGGCTTAGGTCTTTCGGGTTAAGGCTTTGGTCTTAGGGCTTTGGGCTCAAAAATTAGGCTCAATCCTTTGCGCGTTCAACTTAGGGCTTTAGATTGTGGGGTAAGGCTTTGAGCTTAGGGGTAAGGCTTATGGTTAAGGGCTTAGTGCTTACAACTTAGTCTTGGACTTTGAGCTAAGAGCTTTATGGTTTAGGGATTAGGGCCTAGTGCTTAGGGCATTAGGTTAAGGGCTGAAGGATTAGGTCTTTGGGCTTTGGGCTTTAGCGTTAAGGCTTAAGGATAAGGTCTTTGGGCTTAAGGGTTAGGAATTTTGTCTAAGGGATTAGGACTTAGGGCTCTATGCTTTGGATTTTGGTCATATGGATTAGGTCTAAGGGATAAGGGCTTACAACTTGAGAGTGAGTTAGGGGATAAGGGTTAGGGGATAAGGCTTAGGGATTAGGGCCTTGTGCTTTGGGTTAAGGCTTAGGAGTTAGGGCTTATGGTTCAAGGCTTAGTGCTTAGTGCTTAGTGCTTAGGGCTTAGTGTTTAAGGATTAACCATTAGGGCTTTGGGTTAAGGCTTAGGGCTTAGGGCTTTGTGGTTAGGGCTTAGGGCATTGTTTCTCGGGCTTAGGGTTTGTAGCTTTAGCAATTAGCCTTCCAAGCTAGGTCACATTGCTTTGGGCTTTAAGGTTAGGGGTTAGGATTTAGCTCTTTGGGCTTAGGGCTTAGGGTTGAAGGCTTAGGGTTTTAGGCATTAGGGCTTATATTTTAGGGCTTAGTGTTTAGTGCTTAGGGCTGTAGGCTTTTGGCAATGGATTTTAGCTTAGGGCTTTGGTCTTTGGGCATAGGGCTTAAGGGTTATGGATTAGTGCTTAAGGCTTAGAGTTTAGGGTTTAAACCCTTTGGGCTTTTGGCTTATGGCTAATGCCTTAGGGCTTAGAGCTTTTGGCTTAGGGCTTTGTGTTTAGAGCTTAGCATAAGGGCCTAGAGCTTTAGAATTCATGCATTGGGCTTGGGGCTTTGGGCTTTGGGTTTGGGCGATGGCTTGGGTGTTAGGGCTGTGGTTTTTGTACATTGGATATAGGGCTTATGGCTTTGGGCGTATGGCTTAGGGTTAAGGCTTTGGGCTTAGGGCTTAGGACTTAAGCATTAGGACTTAAGACTTGGGTTTTTAGGCTAAGGGATTAGGCTTTACGGTTAGAGCTTTGGACTTTGGCTTAGTTTTTAGAGTTTAGGGGATATGACATGGGACTTAGGGCTTATGGCTAAGGACTTTGGGCTTGAAGCTCAAGGGTCATGAGTTAAGGCTTATGGCTTAGGGCATAGGGCATAGGGCTTAAGGGTGAGGGGTTATGAATTAGGGCTAAAAAGTTTGCACTTTTGTCTAAGGGATTTGAGTTTTTGGTTTAGAGCTTAGGGCTAACCATTTAAGCCTTAGTCCTAACGAAATTGGGCTTTGAGGTTTTTGGCTTAGGGGTTTGGTCATAGAGGTTTTGGTTTTGTGTTTTCGGCTTTGGGATTAGTGATATTGGGCTTTGGACGTCAGGCCTTGGGTTTAGGGCTTTGGTTTTAGGACTTCGGGCTCTAGGATTTAGGCTTAGGAATTAAGGCTTAGGGCTTAAAGCTTTGGACTTTTGGCTTTTGGCTTAGGGTTTTGGGCTTTTGACTTTGGGCTTTGGGCTTATAACTAAAGCTTGATAGCTTAGACTTATGACTTAGGGCTTTGGTTTTAGGACTTCGGGCTCTAGGATTTAGGCTTAGGAATTAAGGCTTAGGGCTTAAAGCTTTGGACTTTTGGCTTTTGGCTTAGGGTTTTGGGCTTTTGACTTTGGGCTTTGGGCTTTGGGCTTATAACTAAAGCCTGATAGCTTAGACTTACGACTTAGGGCTTTGGGCTTCGTGGTTATAGATTTAGTTCTAGGGATTAGTGATATTGGGCTTTACGACTTAGGGCTTATTGCTTAGGCCTTAGGATTTTGGCTTTAGGCTCAGGGCTTTGTGTAACACTCGAGCAATTTAAGCACCTTAGTTATTATAAATGTAAATTACATTGTTAAATCTTGATAAGTGCATCACGAAGTATTGTTTGTAGTGTGTTAAAATACGCCTTTGAAAGGAATGCTTACAGAAATAAGAAGTAAGGTTAGAGTATGTGACAAGTGAGTTAAGTGTTGGAGGAGAAAATTTGGTGAAGCCACCTCATGCTTGCCTCTCCACCTCATGCTTGCCTCTTCACCTCATGCTTGCCTCTCCACCTCATGCTTGCCTCTCCACTTCATGCTTGCCTCTTCACCTCATGTTTACCTCTTCACCTTCAGCTGACATTTGATGCACAAAATTCTCATTACTAACCCTAAATTCTCTAAAGTTTCGTATGAAGGGAATTATAAGGTTAAAGCTAAAGTTGAAAGTTTAGTGTTAGAGGTGCAAACTGAGTATGTTTTGTGAGGTTAAATAACAAGGAGGAGCACGAAGTTAGGGCTAAGGTATGATGTTGGTTGATTTAAGTGTTTTTCTATACCCTATATTGAAGTTATAAGAGTTCGAGTATGATTTTGATTAATGGAAATGACATGAAAAACAAGGTGTTACCATGTCCATACAAAAGCAGGATTAATATGTCTGATTTTAAAGATACGGATTTTATAAGACTGTTGATTACGAAATTGAATTTAAAGTCTTTTGATGAATTACAGTAGACACCTTAAGGGTGATTTTGGATACTTATTCATAAGAATTGGAGTTTGATAACTTAAGTTATGCCTATTGTAAATTGGGAGAAAAATAGGGTAAATTCGGGAAATTCTAATGTAAGCATATTTGTGATGTTAAGGTTGTTTGGAATCATGTAAAGAAAGTGAAGGAAATAAGGAGTATTTTGCAGCTTGGAATCCAAGTAAGTGAATCTTGCATGTCTTTGGCCCTTCGGGGATTACATCACAAAGAGTAGGATTAAGGTTGTATAATTAGAAACAAATAAAAGTAAACGCAAATTGGTTACGATTATGACTAAGTAGAATAAGAATACTCTGTTTGGGGTGTATCGCACCGTGCACCAGCCCTAGTGTTTGGGTTTGATTGGTGTTTGTTTGACATTGTTTGATGGTTGCTAAGTTTAAGTAAAGTAATGAAGTAAGTTTATGTTAAGTATACTTAAGAAATAACAGTTATCTTCATTTGGATACGTTTGTTTATGTTGATTGGGAGATGTTTCATGCATGATTTATGTTTATGTTATAAATGTCACGTTGTGCACGTATGCATTTTCATGCATCATGTCTTACAAAAAGAACAAAAATATTTTCCATGCATGTTTTCAAACGACACCCAACAAAATGGCGAGGGTGGGATGGGAGGAACCTATTGGTGCTAACTCTCGTTCTGAAAATCCTTAAAGTTCTATGCATGAATGTACGTAACGAATGAATAAGATAGAACAACGAGGTAAAAAGCTCGGTCACGAGGACCAAATAGAACCACGAGGTGGAAAGACAAACATGTAAATGACTGGTAGAACCACGAGGTGGAAAGCTCGGTCACGAGGACTGGGTAGAACCACAAGGTGGAAAACTTGATCGTTCGATAAGCAAGAATAACGCAATAAAGAATGAAATAAATATGCATGTTTTACAAAACCAAGCTCATGTTACGCATGTCACTTTATACGATTTTTCACTGAGCCTTAAGCTGATTAGAATAAGCTTTGCAATGTAGTGATGAAAACGAAGGTGAAGAACTTGGTTTTTACCACATGATGTGATGTTGTGGAGGAGGCTTTGCAATCCGTGGATGCACTGTTAAGTGACGACCCGTGGGAATGAACGAAAGAAAGAAGTTTTGATGTATTTTGAAAGTACTATGTTTTAAGATGTGTTTTGTGAAATGTTAATTACATATGTAAACTAACTAACATGATATGGAGGGGCCAAAAATTCTCTTGCCATGTATGTTTATCTAATGTATTTTCTAATTTTGTAGCTCCCTATATCATTAAAGAATTTAACATTTTTCAGCTCCAATTCTTTCCTTTGAAGTCAAAGCATGGATGTCGGATGGAAGAAGGAGTCGAAGCCCCCATGCTAGTGGTACAAGCAACAAAGCATGAGTACCACAATTTTATCTGGCACAATTGGACCTCCGAATCTCGGTCCGCAAATTTGATAACCTGCCCGACCTCAGATGAAGACAACGTCCTCATATGCAATGTAGTCAATCCTTCAAGGTTTTCAAAGAGTGGTAGAACGTTCAATTTAGACATTGTTTGCTCTATCAAACGATGCAATCAGAGAGAGCCCCGGAAGAGCCATCCATGATCGGTTTCACGCCTAATCCACGTCCTAAAGCCTTTGGGAAAATTGAAGAATAAAAGGTTAGCTAATTATCATTTGGGAGGATATTTAGGACATTTCCTTGTAGCCTAATGAGATGGAGGAGGAGCGTAGAAGAGCGTCTCATGAGGCTCCTCATTGGTCCATCCTTAAAGCCATGGATTGGTGTTCTTGGAGATGATCTAGACCGTCCGATGATAAGCATGTTTTAGTTTAATTTTCTATTTAATCGTACCTATGCTGAATGTAATTCGTAGATTTGAATTTAGAAGATTTTTGTTTTCAAATTGGAATCTCCCCCTTTGGCGTTTTCTCTCCAAAGACTCGGTCTCTGGAATCCCAAATCCGGCCACCGATAGACAACCGGAGTTGATTGTCTTTCCAAGCTAAGACGATCTATCCTTACCACATTTGTCCATCCATCTTCATGGTCTAAGGGTGAGAGTGTGGATCATCAGCTCAAGCATCCATTTTTACGTGAAAGGAACCACCTTTTACTGCAAATCCCCATATCCAGCCATTCTGCATCCATCTTCCATCTCGCCTCCACAACTCCCAAACCATCCGTGAGAATTTTGCCAAATTTTGAGGTATTATTTTACCCTTATTCGTTTAAAAAAAATCCAAGTTTCAGCTCCAAACTCATCCCCGTTTACAAGGAGATGTATACAAGTGCGTGGTTTATTTTCTATTTTAAGATGGAAAAGTTTTCAACCAACCTAATGTTTTGGATGTTATTTTTATCTTGGGATGAACATTTAGTTTGGGAAGAAACACATGGACGAATTTGGGTAATCAACTTCTTTTGATGGTTAAATGGTTTACAACTTTTCATCCTTCTAACAAGTGGTGATAATGTGAAGTCTTGGTGCCCTAAAGGAGTGAATAGAGAGAACACCGTGGCTATTGGATCTTTGATCAAGAAAATAATCAAATGCAACCTAAACATGACCGTGTATATTGAATTAGGGAAATAGATTCATCAAAGGATTGAGAAGGTTTTGGATTTGAGAACAAATCCTTATCAACCCCGGGAGAATGACATGATATGGAGGGCCCAAAATTTCTCTTGTCATGAATGTTTATCTAATGTATTTTCTAATTTTGTAGCTCCCTATATCATTGAAGAATTTAACATTTTTCAGCTCCAATTCTTTCCTTTGAAGTCAAATCATGGATGTTGGATGGAAGGAGTCGAAGCCCCCATGCTAGTGGTACAAGTAACAAAGCATGAGTACCACAATTTTATCCGGCACAATTGGACCTCCGAATCTTGCTCAGCAAATATGACAACCGGCCCGCTTTCAGATGAAGACAACATCTTCATATGAAATGTAGTCAATCCTTCAAGGTTTCCAAATAGGGGTAGACCGTTTAATTTGGACATCGTTTGCTCTGTCAAACGTTGCAATCATAGAGATCCCAGGAAGAGCCTTCCATGATCGGTTTCACGCCTAATCCACGTCCTAAAGCCTTTGGGAAAATTCAAGAATAAAAGGTTAGCTAATTATCATTTGGGAGGATATTTAGGACATTTCCTTGTAGCCTAATGAGATGGAGGAGGAGCGTAGAAAAGCGTCTCATGAAGGCTCCTCATTGGTCCATCCTTGAAGCCATGGATTGGTGTTCTTGGAGATGATCTAGACCGTCCGATGATAAGCATGTTTTAGTTTAATTTTCTATTTAATCGTACCTATGCTGAATGTAATTTGCAGATTTGAATTTAGAAGATTTTTCTTTTCAAATTGGAATCTCCCCCTTTGGCGTTTTCTCTCTAAAGACTCGGTCTCTGGAATCCCAAATCCGGCTTCCGAGAGACAACCGGAGTTGATTGTCTTTCCGAGCTAAGACAATCTATCCTTACCACATTTCTCCATCCATCTTCATGGTTTAAGGGTGAGAGTGTGGATCATCAGCTCAAGCATCCATTTTTACGTGAAAGGAACCACCTTTTACTGCAAATCCCCATATCCAGCCATTCTGCATCCATCTTCCATCTCGCCTCCACAACTCCCAAACCATCCGTGAGAATTTTGCCAAATTTTGAGGTATTATTTTACCCTTATTCGTTTAAAAAAAAATCCAAGTTTCAGCTCCAAACTCATCCCTGTTTACAAGTTGCAATCATTTCAAATTCTTCCTCATTTTCCCGGATCTACCGAGAAAACCCTAAATTATCCCCTTAACCGTTTTCACCATCGTCCTCATATCTTTAAATCCGAAAATCTCGTAATTTTTGGAGACCATATCTTACCTTCATTCTTTAATATATCCTCCAAATTTCGTCAACAATCTCACTCCAATTATTGCCATTATTGCCCTTATTGCCCTTCCTATTTCATGTCACTAACCCTATGTATGAATAAGCACGTTTTGGAAATGCGTTTTGAATTATGGTAACAATGAGTTTGCTATTTACTTAATTACTCCCTCTGTGTTTTCAAGAAAATGATTTATAGAAATTAAAGACTTCAAGGAAAAGAAAACAGTTTTACCACGGTTTTTCAGCATTTTTTTTATAAATAAAAAAAATGGGATGTTACAGTTATGGTATCAGAGTGAACCAGGTTTTAAAAATGATTATGTAGACTGCTTAACAATGCAAGCATGTGCATGGACATCCCTCACCCATTGTAAGTATGTTTGTTATGAATTGATTGATTGCTTTTTTACATGCGTTATTATAAAACTTTAGGACTAGTTGAAAAATGCCGAGGATAGCAAGGTCATTAAGCGAAGGGACTAGTAGAGAGAATGTAAGCTCAATCGATAAATTGGTACATCTAGTTGGACGCCAATTTCAATACTTGGAGGAATACAGAGAAAGAGATGCCTAGAGTAACGAAAGGTGATGCAACCAAAGTGAGTTTAGTAGACAATCAGCTGATCCAACACATGGTGAAGAGTGGATACAGAAAATTGAAGATTTACTAGAATATGCCAAGATCGAAGATAAGAACAGGGTAACATATGCGGCATTTCTGCTGGAGAGTGATGCTCGATTTTGGTGGGACATTGTTAAGGTGTGCAGGGACATAAAGAATATGACATGGACCGAGTTTAAAGATGTGTTCAATAACAAGTATTTGAAGCAACAAGTATTTGGTGGGATATTGTTAGTGTGAAAGGCAAAGATGGTAGAGTTTTCCCAACTACGACAGACAGGGACAGTTGGGGAGTACATAAGACAATTTGAAGCCTTATCAAGATTTGACCGCACCTAGTAGCAAGCGACGAGCTAAAAGTTCATCAGTTTATGCAGGGCTTAAAGATGGAAATTTGCCGCGGGGTTAGAATAGCAGAATTAGAGCACACAAGTTATGCCCATGTAGTAACTAAGGCACTGGGAATTGAGGAAGTTGAAATGAAGTTCCAACAGTATCGGGACTCTCAAAAAAGGTTTCTTAACCCGAACCAACAGAAAGGTAAAGGATGGTAACTCCCCAGGGGGTTAAGAGGCCAAGTGAGAATGTACAGGAGGCGGAGAAAGGGAAGTGGGTTCAGAGTTTTTCTCAAAGTGAACTATGCTCAAAGTGTGGAAAGAGGCACTTAGGAGAATGCATGGCTGGCACTCGACGCTATTTCAAATGCAAGGAACCCAAACACATAATAAGGGGCTGCCCTTAAAATGCCGAAAGAGTGACTAAAGCCAAACCGAGAGTATTCTCCACGATCGAGCCAAAGGACGTGGATCAACCCGTAGTGGTGTCAGATACCCTTTCAATTAACGGTGTGCCTACATATGCTTTGTTTGATTCTGGTGCCACACATTCGTTTATGTCTTCTTTAGTTCTGAATAAGTTGAATTGTTCACCGTTGGTAGCAAAACATTTTTATGATGTTATGTTGCCATCCGGAGAAAGATTACACTTAAATTGTGTTGTACATGATTGTGTTACTCTGGTAAATGAGCGAGAGTTTTATGTTGACTTCATAATAATGGATATGAAGGGGGACAAAGTTATTTTAGGAATGGACTAGTTATTTAGACATTTTTCTACCATAAATTGTCAGAATAGAGTTGTTTATTTTCAACCACCAAATGAGGAAGGGTATTCCCTGCAAGCCGCAAAACGTAGTCGACAAGTACCTATAGTGTCNTTGTATGTTGACTTCATAATAATGGATAAGAAGGGGGACAAAGTTATTTTAGGAATGGACTAGTTATTTAGACATTTTTCTACCATAAATTGTAAGAATAGAGTTGTTTATTTTCAACCACCAAATGAGGAAGGGTATTCCCTGCAAGTCGCAAAACGTAGTCGACAAGTACCTATAGTGTCTTGTATGGAGACTCGGCAGTTATTACTAATGGGGTGTGAGTGTTTCTTGGCGAATGTGATGGATATACAGAAACAAGCCAAGATGGAATTACAAGACGTTCAAGTTGTTCAAGAGTTTTCCAAAGTTTTTTTGAACGATCTTCTGGGTTTACCGCCTGATCGAGAAATTGAATTCGTCATTGAAACGTACCCGAGAGCTGAGCCTGTATCCAAGAACCCTTATAGGATGGCCCCAGCCAAACTGAAGGAGTTGAAGCTCACTGGAAGAATTAGTTAATAAGGGTTTTGTCCGCCCTATTTTTTCACCGTGGGGAGCTCCAGTGTTGTTTGTTAAGAAGAAAGATGGATCGACAAGGATGTGCATCGACTACAGGGAACTAAACAAGTTAACGGTGAAAAATAAGTACCAACTACCAAGGCTAGATGATTTGTTTGATCAGCTACAGGGCGCTAAAGTGTTCTCAAAGATTGATTTAAGGTTAGGGAACAATCAGTTGAAAATAAAGGAGGAAGATATCCCTAAGACAGCATTTTGAACTAGATGCGGGCACTACGACTTTCTGGTGATGTCTTTTGGATTGACTAATGCACCTGCAACCTTTATGGACATGATGAATCGAGTATTCAAGGAGTTTTTGGATAAGTTCGTAATTGTGTTCATTGATGATATCTTGGTGTACTCGATATCAGAGGATGAGCATACAATACACTTAAAGGCAGTCTTGTCTACCTTCAAGGCACATAAACTGTATGCCAAATTTTCAAAATGTGAGTTTTGGCTAGATAGAGTCCAATTTCTCGGGCATGTTGTATCTGGAGAAGGTATCTTGGTCAACCCGATAAAGGTTCAGGCTGTTATGGAATGGTCACAACAAAAGAATGCGGCCGAAGTACGAAGTTTCCTTGGATTAACGAGATATTACCGACAGTTCATCGAAGGATTTTCTAAGATTGCGGTCCCGTTAACCCGACTAACGAAAAAGAATATATAATTTTGGTTGTTTGAAGAATGTGAACAAAGCTTTCAGGAATTAAAGAAGAGGTTGACCACAGCCCCAATCTTAACCCTCCCAACCGAAGACGGGAAGTTCAACATTTACTGCGATGCATCCAAGGTTGGGTTGGGCTGCGTCCTAATGCACGACGAGAAAGTTATTGCTTATGCTTCAAGATAGTTAAAGAGTTATGAGTAAAATTACCCAACGCATGATTTGGAATTAGCGGCGGTAGTTTTTGCATTAAAAATATGAAGACATTATTTATATGGTCGGGAGTTTGAAGTATACTCGGACCATAAGAGCCTAAAGTATTTGTTTACATAGAAAGAACTAAATATGAAGCAAAGACGGTGGCTTGAATTTTTGAAGGACTATGACTTTGAAATTAAGTACCATCTAGGAAAAGCCAATGTGGTTGCGAATGCTCTCAGTAGGAAGTCAGCAGTGGTACAAGCGACATTCCAATCGATGCCTATACAACTCCAAGAGGAAATGGGTAAGTTTGAACTCGAAGTAATTTCCGACTTTAGCTCTATATTGATGGCCATGAAAATTAAGCCCAATATCTTGAAAAAGATAAAGATTGCTTAGAAAGAAGACCCAATTTATAGAAAGTATGTGTTGGGCAAAGAGACGGTTTCCTCCGAACTACATTATTCAAAGGATGACATTCTAAAGTATGGGAACCGGTGGTATGTACTAGACAATTCAGAACTACGAAAGGACATTCTAAGAGAGGCACACTCCTCAATGTTCTCGATGCATCCTGGGAGTACCAAGATGTATCGTGATGTGAAACAGCACTTCTGGTGGCCGGGTATGAAAGAAGACGTGGCGAAACATGTAGGGTTGTGTCATATTTGACAACAAGTTAAAGCTGAACATCAAAGACCGACTGGAACCTTGCAATGTTTACCAATCCCGAAATGGAAGTGGGAGCACATTGCAATGGACTTCGTAGTAGGATTACCAAAGACCACTAAGGAACATGACACTATATGGGTCGTAGTAGATAGAATCACGAAATCGGCTAATTTCCTCACCATTAAATTAAGCTCGAGCTTGGACAAGTACACAGATTTGTACATCCAAGAAGTCGTGAGGCTGCATGTAGTCCCAGTCTTCATAGTGTAGGATCATGATCCGAAATTCACATCTTAATTTTGGAAGTTTAAAAAAAGCTATGGGGACGAGTTTAAGTTTAAGCACAACATTTCATCCTCAAACCGATGGCCAGACCGAACGAACAATCCAGATTCTTGAGGATATGTTAAGAGCATATGTGCTCGAGTTCTAAATGACTTGGGATAAGCTTTTACCACTGGTAGAATTCAACTATAATAATAGCTATCAAGCCACGATTGGCATGGCCCCGTATGAAGCACTTTACGGTAGAAAGTGTAGATTGCTTCTATATTGGGACGAAGTCGGTGAAGCTCAATTTTATGGTCCCGAGATCTGGCAGCAAACCAAAGATCAAGTACAGGTAATTAGCGAAAGAATCAAAGTGGCGCAAAGCCGACAAAAGAGTTATGCAGACCAACGAATGAGGGAATTGGAGTTCGAAGAAGGAAATGAGGTATATTTGAAGGTTTCCCCATTTAAGGGGATAAAGGGCTTTGGCAAGAAGGGGAAGCTAGCTCCAAGGTTCATCGGGCCCTTCCCGATAGCAAAGAAGATGGAGAAAATGGCCTAAAAATTGGATCTACCATTATCCATGCAAGGTGTACATGAAGTGACACGCTCCACGAATGCGGAAGTATCGGGATAGGAGAAAGTAATGCAATCTGCCAATGAGAAGAAGGACTAAAACAGAAACAGGGGATTGTGGCAGTTAGAACTCCAATTGCATACAGGATTTTGGGCTGAAATTTTGGGGAGTTATACTTTAGGGAAGGAACTGAGTTTGGTCAAGATTTAGAGTGAAAGCACGTGTGGGTTAAAAAATGGCACGGGGACACATTTAGAGGCACAAACAGACAAAATTACCAATTGGCAGAGCATTAGGTGGGATAGACGTCTGCACAACTCCCAATGTCGGTGACCTGAGAAGGTGGAATTTGGCAGAAACCAATTTCAACAAAAGAGGAATGAATTGCACATGGTTAGAGGGAAAAAGAACGGGTAGAATAAAATATACGAGGGATTAAAAATTGGTCGACAAAACTGTCAAAATTCAGGTACTCAGGTGAAGGACAGAGGATAGATGCATGCACAACTTTTAATTGGGCAGACCTGGGAGTGAGATGAATAGCCAATACTTCAAGACGTGAAATAAGAACTCACAGCCATATTTTGATGATTTTAGCACGAGGGAAACAGAAAATATCACGGGAGACACTTTGGGGACTCAAACAGATTCTCGGGTAAATTAAAATGGCAGCAACCAATAAGAAAACAACCAAGAACCAAAATACATAAACGGGATGAAGGCTATATGACTTCCAAGCTTACCTTGATCCTAAGCAAGTGAGGAGGAAGGTTGGAATAAAGGCTAAGTGACTCTAGCAAGGCACCAACACCAAAGACAACAAGGAAGATTGGATATTACTCACCAAAATCCCAAGAAGCCGTGAGAAAAGAGGGTTTGAGAGCTTCAAAGCTTCTGCAAATTTTCCAATACTTTTCTATCTTTCAAAATGCCGAGAAGAAAGGAATAAAACCCTTCTTCCCACGAGCTACATGGAGAAAATAATTACTACCTACGTTTCAAAGTACTTAGCAAACCTAAAAGCATGGCAAGTGGGCCCCTCCTTTGACTTCTACACTTCAAGGAGAGATGGAACTCGAAGGTATGGTGTACCCCCATTCCTTAATGTTCCCTAATCTTTTCCACTTGCTTCCACGTAATTTAGCACAAAAATAAAATGGATGACAAGTTTCTTGCATGGTTTCTACGAAAAACCATGCAACTATTTTACAAAAAGGCACAAGTAATTCAAGCAAACCAAAAATATCTCCTAGAAGTGAACAAGCACACCCCCAATGCTGATCCACCCTTTCCTTGGATTTTTTGGACTCTAATCTCTTCTCGGGTTTGTTGGCCTCCAACCCGAGCTCAAAGTGTGGAAAGGTTTTAGGCAAGGCTTGGTCCACCACTTGAAGGAGTGCTCAAAACTAATCGGTCCACAATTGTATGGCTTTCCCTCTCATGCTGGCCATAGTGTAGTCGGTATTCCCTTCCTTCGGAGTGGGACAAGGTCGAGGCTCGGGTAGGTTGTTCCGGCAAGGAACATTATGGACTTCGGTTGTCAATTCCTTCTCTTCAAATTCCCAATGCAAGCAATATTTGGGAAGCTCTTTGTCATGATTTGAGGGAGCATCTAAGAGGTCCAAAGGGGGAAATGTCACACCTGCAAAATCGACAAACATGTTAGCAAAACTCCTTGCTCGGCTACGGGTGGTCATTCCCTCCGGCGGGTGGTGGCGCCCGGGCATATCATGAACTGTTCCACATATCGATGTTAAGGAAGTCCATGGAGGATCCAGACCAAGTAATCAAACCGAGTTCCACAATTTGGTGAAGCCACCTCATGCTTGCCTCTCCACCTCATTCTTGCCTATTCACCTCATGCTTGCCTCTCCACCTCATGCTTGCCTCTTCACCTCATGCTTGCCTCTCCACCTCATGCTTGCGTCTTCACCTCATGCTTGCCTCTCCATCTCATGCTTGCCTCTTCACCTCAAGCTTGCCTGATGTGATTCTAGCTACCTACAAAGTCAAGAAAAAGAGCCCAAACATATTTCAATGCAATGGAGGATTGAAGAATATGAATGAAGGTGTTACATTCCATAAATCACGTTATAAAGTTAACCTCCGAGCATTAATGGGCATCTTCGAAAGACTTCCATCCATTATTTGGAAACGTGTTCTGCACAAGAATCGTAGCTAACTTTAAGAGCTTTTCGGAATGGGCTAGATCATAAATATCAGACGTCGTTTGACTGGCAAAATATACAATACCAAATATTTTGCAGAATCAAGAATCTTAACAGATTTGAGAAAAATCTTCTAAAAGATATTTTAGTTTTATTGTATCTTTCTATTTCCTATTTTAGTTAGGATTTATGTAGCCTATTTAAAGGCATCCAAGTTATTGTAAAAAAAAACAACTTTTATGATTAATTCACCTTGAGTGTTTTGGAGAGATTTTCTCTTTGGTTCTTTGCGAAGAACTCGATCTTCATCAAGTTAATTCTTGATAGATCAAATTTGATAGCTTTGGTTCTTACCGACAAGTTTGGTCTGGGTCAAGCTCCTTGTTTGATAACTTAGGTTCCGTCGGCAAGGTTCGATTGGGGTCAAGTTCCTCGTACTTGATTCAAAGGCGATCCAGGTATCTTTTTCCGCATTGTTGAAGGGTCTCGGGTTTGATATACCCGTGGTTCTCATCATTTGGTATCAGAGCTTTGGTTTCTTTATTCAAGTTTCTATCTTGCTTTTCTGTTATTCTTTTCTCACCCCGAATTTCGTCTTTTTGAAATTCTTCTTTTCATATTTAAAAAAAAAAAAATAGTGCGAAGAAAGTATTTGTATCTTTCTTGCAAAAGGCAAAATCTCTTAACAAAAAGCCGAGTACTTTGTTATTTCTTACATGATGAGTTATGGAAGGAAAATATTTCCGAAGGAATACTTAAGTGAAGAAGAATCTGCTGAAGAACGTTATCGACAAAGGCAACTTAAGATTGATAAGGAAATATATGAACGGCGAAAAGCAAGACACGAGCAATGGAGAGCAATTGAAGAGTCGAAAGAAGCCACAAAAGAAGTTGAAAGACTAATAGATTTGATGACTAAGCAAGGCAGTTTTACTCCTTTTCGAGTAGACCGCAAAACTTTCGAGGAAAGTCCAATTTTTCAAACGTACACAGAAATATGCAAAGAAAAATCGAGAAAACAATTGCAAGCAACGAAAGATCAAGAGATGAAAGAAAATATCAATGAGCACACGCAAGAATCAACTATTCAAGAGCAACCGGCAATAAAATCTGAAACCGAAGAGATCATCAAGGAGGACATTAGTTTTGATCAAAAGGATACTTTAAAAGTTGACATTCAACCAGAAGATTCTACAATCAAAGAGCAACAAAGTAAAGAACCGGAAATTGAAGAGGACATGAATGAAGAGGTTAGTTTTCTTCAAAATAAACTAATGTCTATACTTGAAATTAAACAAGAAGCAACAAGCAAAGATCATCAACCAAAAGAACCTGCAATCGAAGAGTTTAGTTTTCTTCTCAAAGAACTAAACTTTACAGTTGAAATTCTACAACAAGGTGACACTTTCACAATGGAAGAAACAATCCAAGAAATCCATGTGATTATGGAACCGATGGAGATGTTCATCAATAACCCAAAAGAATTCAAAGTTGGAGTTCAAAACAAAGGCGACATCAACAAAGAACATGATGAAATTCTTTACATGTTGGTCAAGGAAGAAAAACATATTGTTTGTTCTAAGGATTTAGACTTTCCTAACACATTTAACCTATTTGTTGTTTTGGATTTCTTTGTGTATGATCCTGGAGATTCGAGGACGAATCTCTTCAAGGATGGAGGGAATGATGTGATTCTAGCTACCTACAAAGTCAAGCAAAAGAGCCCAAACATATTTCAATGCAATGGAGGATTGAAGAATATGAATGAAGGTGTTACATTCCATAAATCACGTTATAAAGTTGACCTCCGAGCATTAATGGGCATCTTCGAAAGACTTCCATCCATTATTTGGAAACTTGTTCTGCACAAGAATCGTAGCTAACTTTAAGAGCTTTTCGGAATGGGCTGGATCATAAAAATNAATTTGATAGCTTTGGTTCTTACCGACAAGTTTGGTCTGGGTCAAGCTCCTTGTTTGATAACTTAGGTTCCGTCGGCAAGGTTCGATTGGGGTCAAGTTCCTCGTACTTGATTCAAAGGCGATCCAGGTATCTTTTTCCGCATTGTTGAAGGGTCTCGGGTTTGATATACCCATGGTTCTCATCATTGCCTCTTCACCTCATGCTTGCCTCTTCACCTCATGTTTACCTCTTCACCTTCAGCTGACATTTGATGCATGAAATTCTCATTATTATCCCTAAATTCTCTCAAGTTTCGTATGAAAGGAAAAATAAGGTTGAAGTTGAAGTTGAAAGTTTAGTGTGAGAGGTGCAAATCAAATGTGTTTTGTGAGTTTAAATAACAAGGAGGAGCTTGAAGCTAGGGCTAAGGTATGATGTTGGTTGATTTAAGTGTTTTTCTATACCCTATATTGAAGTTATAAGAGTTCGAGTATGGTTTTGATTAATGGAAATGGCATGAAAAACAAGGTATTACCATGTCCATACAAAGGCAGGATTAATATGTCCAATTTTAAAGATACGGATTTTATAAGACTGTTTATTATGAAATTGAATTTAAAGTCATCTGATGAATTACAGTAGACACCTTAAGGGTAATTTTGGATACTTATTCATAAAAATTTGAGTTTGATAACTTAAGTTGTGGCTGTTGTAAATTGGAAGAAAAACTGGGTAAATTCGGGAAATTATAATGTAAGCATATTTGTGATGTTAAGGTTGTTTGGAATCAAGTAATGAAAGTGAAGGAAATAAGGAGTATTTTGCAGCTTGGAATCTAAGTGAATCTTGCATGTCTTTGGCCCTTCGGGGACTACGTCACAAAGAGTAGGATTAAAGTTGTATAATTAGAAACAAATAAAAGTAAACGCGAATTGGTTACAATTATGAATAAGTAGAAGAAGAATAATCTGTTAGGGGTGTATCGCACCATGCACTGGCCCAAGTGTTTGGGTTTGATTGGTGTTTGTTTGACATTCTTTGATGGTTGCTAAGTTTAAGTAAAGTAATGAAGTAAGTTTATGTTAAGTATACTTAAGCGATAACAATTATCTTCATTTGGATACGTTTGTTTATGTTGATTGGGAGATGTTTTATGCATGCTTTATGTTTATGTTATGAATGTCACATTGTGCACGTATGCATTTTCATGCATCATGTCTTACGGAGAGAACGAAAATATTTTCCATGCATGTTTTCAAACGTCACCCAACCAAATGACGAGGGTGGGATGGGAGGAACCTATTGGTGCTAACTCTCGTTCTGAAAATCTTCAAATTTCTATGCATGAATGTACGTAACGAATAAATAAGGTAGAACCACGAGGTGGAAAGCTCGGTCACGAGGACCAAGTAGAACCACGAGGTGGAAAGCCAAACATGTAAATGACTGGTAGAACCACGAGGTTGAAAGCTCGGTCACGAAGACTGGGTAGAACCACGAGGTGGAAAACCGGATCAATAAGTAAGAATAACGCAATAAAGAATGAAATGAATATGCATGTTTTACAATACCACGCTCATGTTCTGCACGTCACTTTATACGATTTTTTACTGAGCCTTAAGCTCATTAGAATAAGCTTTGTGATGTAGGTGATGGAAACGAAGGTGAAGAACTTGGTTTTCACCTCATGATGTGATGTTGTGGAGGAGGCTTGCTCGGGCCGTGCATGCACTGTTAAGCGACGACCCGTGGGAATGAACGAAAGAAAGAAGTTTTGATGTATTTTGAAAGTACTATGTTTTAAGATATGTTTTGTGAAATGTTAGTTACATATGTAAACTAACCCTATGTATGAATAAGCACGTTTTGGAAATGCGTTTTGAATTATGGTAACAATGAGTTTGTTATTTACTCAATGACTTCCTCTGTGTTTTCAAGAAAATAATTTATACAAATTAAAGATTTCAAGGAAAAGAAAATAATTTTACAACGGCTTTTCAGTATTTGTTTTTATAAAAAAAATGGGATGTTACACTTTGTGCTTATAGCATATGTCTTTAGGTATTAGGGCTTCGGGCTTAGGTCTTAGGGATTAGGGCTTAGGGCTTAAAGCTTAGGGATTAGGGCTTATTCCTTAGGGATTAGGGCTTAGGCCTTAGGGATTAGGGCTTAGGGCTTAGGGCTTAGGGCTTAGGGCTTAGGGCTTAGGGCTTAGGCCTTAGGCCTTAGAGCTTAGGGCTTAGGGCTTAGGGCTTAGGGCTTGGGGCTTAGGGCTTAGGGCTAATAGCATTGGGATTAGGGTTTTGAGCTATGAAATTAGGGGGGCTTAGGGCTTAGGGCTTAGGGGTAATAGCATTGGGATTAGGGTTTTGAGCTATGAAATCAGGGGGCTTAAAAGTTAGACTTTGGGCTTTTGGCTTAGGGCTTAGAGCTTAGGTTTTAGGGCTTCGGGCTTCGTGCTTAGGGTTTATGGATTTGGCCTTGGGCTTAAGTTTTAGGGCTTTGGGCTTTGTGTTTAGGGGATTGGGATTTGGAATTAGGGTTTTGGCTAAGGTTGGAAGGATCTTTAATTGAGGCTTTGGGCTTTGGGGTTTGAGCTTTATGCATTGGGTTTTGGATTGAGGGATTATGACTTAGAGTTTAGGTTGTATGGCTTACGACTAAGGAGCATAGAAGTCAGGGTTTTGTGCTTATGCTTTGGGCTTCTTGGTTAGGGGTAAGGTCTTTGGTATTAAAACTTTGGACTTAGGTATAAGGTCTTAAGGCTTCTGGCTTTAGGATTCATGTTAAGGGTTTTGGGCTTAGGTCTTTGAGCTTAGCACTTAGAAGTTAGGGCGTAGGGCTATGGGCTAAGCGCTTAGAGCTTCGGACTTAGTACCTAAGGCTTTAGGATTTGTGCTTTAGGCTTTGGGCTTTGGAATTAGGGGTTAGAGCTAAAGGCTTAGGCTTTGGGCTTTGGAGGTTAGAGTTTATGGTTTAGAGATTAGAGATTAGGGCTTAGGCCTTTGAACTAAGGGCTTACAGGTTTAAGCTAGGGGCTTAGGCAATTGGCTTAAATGGTTGGGCTTATAGCTTATGGTTTAAGGCTTAGGAGGCTCACATGTTTGGTGTTAAGGCTTAAAGCTTTGAGCTTCGGGATTTGGGCTTAGAACTTTGGGCATTGGGCTTAGGGCATAGGGCCTAGGACTTTAGGCTAAGGTCTTACTACATTAGGGCTTACAACTTAGGGCTTATTGCTTAGGGCTCAAGGCTTAAGGCTTAGCCTTAGGGGTTAGTGCTTAGTGCTTAGTTCTTAGTGCTTAGGGCTTAGGGTTTAGGGCATAGGCCGTAGGCCTTAGGGGTTAGACCTTAGGACTTAGGTTTTAGGTCTTAGGGCTTAGGGCTTAGGGCTTAGGGCTTAGGGCTTAGGGCTTAGGGCTTAGGGCTTAGGGCTTAGGGCATAGGGCTTAGGGCTTAGGGCTTAAGGCTTAGGGCTTAGGTCTTATTGATCAAGGCTTAGGGCTTACGACTTAGGGCTTAGGGTTTAGGGCTTAGAGCTTAGGGCTTAGGGTTTAGGGCTTAGGGTTTAAAGCTTAGGCTAGGGCCTAGCGCTTAGGGCTTAGGGTTTAGAGCTATCAGAATATGGGTTATGGCATTAGGGTTTCACTTTGGTCTTTTGGCTAAAAACTTAGAGCTTAGGTTTTAGGGCTTCGGGCTTAGTGCTTAGGGTTTAGTGATTTGGGCTTTGAGCCTAAACGTTAGGGCTTTGGACATAGTCTTCGTGCTTATAGGCTAAATTAGTGCTTTGGACTTAGTTCTTAGGGCGTAGGGTATTCAACTTAGGGCTTAGGGTTATGGGCTTTAAGCTTAGTGCTTATGGCTTAGGCATTAAGGCATTATGATTAGAGATTAGAGATTAGAGCTTAGGGCTTAGGTATGCAGTCTTAGGACTGTGAACATAGGGCTCTGGGTTTTGGGGTTTATGTTCTAAGGTTAGGGCTAACGGCTTTGGGCTTTGGGCTTTGTGCTTAGGGCTTTCGGCTTAGATTTTGGGGATTAAGGCTTTTACCTTAGGTCTTTGAGCTTAGGGTTTAAAGGTTAGGTTTTAGGGCTTATGGCTTAGAGTTTAAGGCTTGGAGCATTCAGATTTGGGCTTAGGGTTTAATTCTGTGGCCTTAGGGTTTTTTGCTTTGGGCTTAGGGGTCAAGGGTTATCGCTATGGGTTTAGGGCTTAGGTGATGTGCCCGGGACTCATCATCAACCGGAAGGAGCAACAACTCGAAGCCGTGCAAGACTTTTAGCTAATATGTTTGTTGATTTTAAAGGTACATTTGTCCCTACATTGGAGCTCCTAGATATTCCTTCACATCATGATCAAGAACTCCCCAAACATTGCTTACAATGGAAGTATAAAGAAGAGAAGGAGTTAGCCGAAAATCCAAGATCTTCCTTGCCAAGTTCACCACCAGGGACATAACTACACTCGGTTTCAAGGACAATGGAGGCCGTATGCACCACTATTTGGGGNGGAGGCCGTATGCACCACTATGGGGGGGGGGGGGGGGATGAAGGCTTCCAAGGAATGGCCAAGTGATGTTTGATTTTTGTGTTTGTAAAATACTAAGTTATTCGGGATTTTTTTGATGTAAACATTTTGGTTCAGTTTGGACCAATTTGCGGGGGTGGTTCGGGTTGAACAATTCTCTCTTGGAGTGGTTCGGTTTGAACCTTTTTTTCCTTCCTTTTCTGGAGCTTTGGGAGAGTCTTCTCTTCCAAACTCCTTAGTTCCTTCTTTAGTTTGGTTTGGACGTGAGTTAGGATTTGGTTGGCTTGCAAGTGGGTGATGGGTACCCTTTTCTCACCTAACACCTACTTTTAGCTAATCATTGCCCCCTAATTTAGGTTTATTTTTGTTTATTTTATTTGGGGAT
>QAOC01044657.1:79100-91394 GCA_003255005.1 Begonia fuchsioides
CTTTCATGGCTTGAAATAACTGTTCTTTACGTTTAGCCACAGCCCCTCCCCATCAAGAGTTATGCATGCTTTTTCCACTGCCTTCTACCTGAATTCCTGAAATCGGGCATTTCTGTCCATCAATTTTCTATCCAGCATAACTCCTAGCCTACTTGTATGTTTTCTGTGAAACCACTTGCATTGTCTTCCCCTTTGATTGAAGTTGTTGTCTGCTTATTTTTACGATCCCAGACTCTCTACATTGGGAGTTGTTCAGTCGTCTCTACCACCTAATGCTCTGCCAATTGGTAATTTTGTCTGTTTGTGCTTCTAAATGTATCCCTGTGCCATTTCATGAACCACACGTGATTTCATCCTAAATCTAGACCAAACTTAGTTCCTTCCCTAAAGTATAAGTCCCCAAAATTTCAGCCCAAAATCCTGTACGCAATTGGAGTTCTAACTGCCACAATCCCCTGTTTCGGTTTTAGTCATTCTTCACATTGGCAGATTGCATTACTTTCTCCTATCCCGACACTTCCGCATTCTTGGAGCATGTCATTAGGAATTAGAGCTTTGGGTTTTAGGTTATATAGTTAGGGCTTCGAGAATAGGGGTAGGGCTTTGGGCTTAAGTCCTTGGGCTTTGGTCTTAAGGCTTCTTGCATAGGACTTTGGGCTTCGGCTTTGGTCTTTGGAAATAAGACATCAGCTAAGGGCTCTGGGCTTATAACGTAGGGCTTATATTTTAGGTCGTAGGGCTCAGGGCTCATGGCTCACCGCTTAGGGCTTAAGGCTTTAGACTTAGGACTTAATGTTTTGGGCTTTGAGCTTTGCACTTAGGGTATTTGGGATTTTGGCTTTTAGCTTAGGTTATACGACATAGGATTAGGCTTAAGAAATAGGACTTAGGGCTTATAGATTAGGGATTGGGGTTTTGGGTTGAGGGTTTAAGGCTTAAGGCTTAAGGCTAAGGCTAAGGAATTTAGGCTTAAGGCTTAAGGCTAAGAGCATTAAGCTCTCAGGCCTAGGCCTTAGAGCTTTGGGCTTCTAGCTTAAAGATTTGGGCTCAAGGCTTAGTGCTTAGGACATCAGGCATAAGGCTTTGTTTTTTGGGCTTTGAACTTGTTCTTTGAGTTATGGCTTTGGGATTTGAGCTTAGAGCTTTAAGCTTAGAGCCATGACTTTGGGTTTGATTTTGGGCTTTGGGTTTCACCCTTTAAGAACACTGATTTAGGGCTTAAGAGTTAGAATTTAGGGCTTAAGGATTCAACATTAGGAGTAGGACATATGCTTATGGATTGGGGCTCATTTATGGCTTATGGCTTAGGGTTTTGGCCATAGGGCTATGGAGTAAAGGCTTTGGGTTTTGGACTTTGGCTTAGGGCATTATACTTAGGGCTTTGGGCTTATGGCTTAGGGCTTAAGGCTAATGGCTTAGTGCTTTAGGCTTATGTTTGAAGCCTTAGGGTTTTGTACTTTAGACTTTGGACTAAGCTTCAGGCTTTGGATTTTAGTCTTAGAGCTTTGTGCTTCACACATATGACTTAACACTTACAGCTTTGTCCTTGATGCTTTGGGCTTAGGATTTCAGTCTTAGGGCATAGCGCTTAGGACTGAGGGCTTAGGGCATGGGGCTTTGAGCTTAGAGCTTTGAGCTTAGGGATTTTAGCTCAGGGCTTTGGGTTTAGGTGTTAGGGTTTTGGAATATGGCTTTTTGGCTGAAGGCTTTAGGGTTTAGATGTTGGAGCCATGGGCTTTGGGTGTAACGTCCTTCCTAGCTAGAAATATGTTCTTCATTTTTTTTACTTGCAGCGGAAGATATTTTCTTGTAAAAATCATTTAAGGCATACATGAAAACTAAAGTTACTTAAAACATATTTACAACATGTTACGTTTCTTAAACTATTTACAAGTTATATGTACAAAGTTAAAAACTTCTTCTCCTAACCATTATTTACGATTCTTCAAAATCCTTGCCCACAGATCAAAATCCGCTCAAACAACATCGACCACCTCCATGAACAAAGCGAATCATCTCGCACACCTCTTAGTGTACGTCTTCCTCACCTACATCATAAAACTTATCTATGAGCATAAGGCTCAGCAAGAAGTATAAATATGCATGAACATGTACATAATATGCATAAGTAAAACTTTTCTTTTCGTTTTATTCTGGGTCTTTCATTCTTTAATTTCTATCATTCCTTATCATTGGGGCTTCCTGGCAAGAAACGAGAGACCACAAACTTGAGTCCACCTAAGGGGACAACCAACTCGATTCCAAGGGTTGAGAGACCACAAACTTGAGTCCACCTAAGGGAACAGCCAACTCAAACCCCTTCCCAATGACATTTACGTAACTTTCTATTTCTTTATTTTATCTTTTCTTTCGTTGTGTTTCAAGCTCAACCCGAAACAACCATTTCATATTATGTTTCATACGAAATCTCATGCATGTAAAGAGTCCGTAACTTTGTAGAAAACATGATGCATGAGATGTTCATGGTATGAACGTGTCAAGCAATTAAGTAATATTCATAACATTAAACACAACAATTGATCATATCATAAACCCAATTATGCTTTTGTACATCATTTTATACGTGCATCTCATCTCAACATGTAAAGCATAAAAAACCAGCAAAGTCCTATTATTCTATGATGTAGACCCAATTAAGGGCAAAACACACACAATACTACTTACCTTGTCTATTCTTAGCTAGTCTTTCTAGTAGTAGGTACTCTTGTGAATCACTTTCATCTCAATAACCTAATATCATTCACAATTTTTGGAATCAATGTCTTGTTTTGTGGTAACTTCAAAATATCATAACTTTTTATATACACCATGAAAATGTTATGATTCCAAAGCCTATATGTCACTCAAAGTGCCTACTTTAGCGTGCTAAAACATCTAGGGCATGAGATTAGTCCATCATTGGTTTCAGATACGAAATCTTAATTTGTACAGAATTGATACTTTTATGGCAACTTTGATAAAATATACACAACTTCTACCAATTCCAGATTTCCATCATTCATAAAAATATATATGATATTCCAACATGATTGGTTAACCAGTAAACAGAACCATGGATCAAAACTTTTAATTTTCGTGTATCACTCATAGCCAACTTGCAAAGTCATTGATAATCCTATAATTCTCACTTATCCTTAATGTAATCATGTGAATAATCTTAATAACTCTAAACCACGTAAAAAAAAGGTCATACCTCTTGATTTTTAGCTCAATAGATTTCTCTTGATGAGAGGAACACTTCTCCTCAAAGGATTAGAGGCCAATTTCAACTTCTCCTCTTTCAACTTTCACTTTCTCTCTCTAAACTCTTTTCTGTCAAAACCTCCCTCTCTTTCACCCTTTCTCTCTCTTCAGCACGAAAATGGCTGATCATCAGCCATCCTTCAATATTTCTAGATGGTTCATGGGGTGAAATTACCATTTTGCCAAATTTATCTATTTACTTTTACCATTTTACAATAACCTGCTCTATTATTTGCTAAAATACCTCCATTATCATTATTTAAATCATGTTTAGCATAAATAATTAATTCACATTAGTTCTAAGCTAATCCTCAGGGTTAAATTAATTAATCATGATTAGTAAACCTTAATGATCCCATAATTTTTACTAATTATGTCTTAATCAGGATTTGATATTAATCCTATAGTGACATGTGTCAAACTCCAATTCGCCTTCTTTTCTTACTCATAATTCAGTATGTATGACTTCAAACAAATTTCTAGTTGAAGCATTAGATAGCGTAAAAACACTTAGTTTGTACACTGGTATTACATTGGGTTTACGTTTCAAGTCTTTTGCCTTAGGGCTTTTGTGCTGAAGGCTTTAGGGTTTAGGTGTTGGGGCCATGGGCTTTGGGTTTGCGGTTCATGTCTTATGTCTTAGGGCTTGTGGTATTAGAGTTGAGACTTTTGGCCCTGGGCTTAGATCTTTGGGCTTAAGGTATTAGGCTTAGAACTTTGTGCTTATGGCTGAGGGCTTTGGTCATAAGGCTTATTTCTTAGGGCTTAGAGCTTAAGACTTAGGGCTTAAAGTTTATGGTTTAGAAGTTAGAACTTAAGGATTTAAGCTTTGGGCTTAAGGATTAGTTCTTTGGGCTGAGGGCTTTGGACTTTGGGTTGAGGGCTTATGGAACAAGACTTAGCAATTATGGCTTAGGGCATAGTACTTAGGACTTTTGGCTTAGTGCTCAGGGCACTAGGCTTAAGGCATAAGCCTTAGAAATTACGACTTAGGAATTATGACTTTGGGCTTGGGCTTATGGCTTACATCTTATGGCTTTGGGCTTGAGGCTTATGACTTAGGCCATATGAATTAGGGATTTGGGCTTAGGTTTAAGGACATAGAGATTTAGGAATAGGGTTTAGGATTTTGAGTTAAAGGCGTTAGGCTTAGTGGGTAAGGCTTTAGGCTTAGCGCTATGTGGTTATGACTTAGGGTTATGGGCTAAGGTTTTAAGGCTTAGGGCTAGAGGTTTAGGGCTTAAGGCTTAAGGCTTCAGGCTTAGGACTTAGTGCTAAGGGCTTAGTGCATAGTGCTTAGGTCTTAGAGCTTATTGATTAGGGCCGAGGGGTTTGGGCTAGGTGTTAGAGCCTAGGGCTTAGGGGTAATGGTTTAGGTCTTTGTGCTTAGGACCTTAGTCTTAGGGCTTAGCGCTAAGGGCTTAGGGCTTAGCGCTAAGGGATAAAGCCTTAGTACTTTGGGTCGAGGTCTTTGGCCTTAATTGCTAGTTGTTTGGGCTTTGGGCTTCAGGCTTCAGGATAAGTGTTAAGGCCTAGGGATCAGGGTTTACAGTTCACTTCTTTTAGCTTAGGGCATATGGCTTTAAGTTTAGTATTTTGAGTTTCTAGCTTAGGGCTTTTGCTTATGGCTTATTGGCATCAGGCTTAAGGCATGATGGCTTTGGGGATAGAGCTTAGAGCTTAGTCTTGTTAGCTTAAGGCTGGCCTAAGGCTTAGGGTTTAGGGTCTAAATTTAGGCTTTGGGCTTAGGAATTAGTTTTTTCTACTGAGGGCTTTGGACTTTAAGCATACGGCTTAAGGGAAAGGCAAAGGCATAGGACTTAGGACATAGGACTTTGGGCTTTTTGGCTTAAGACTTAAGCTTTAGGAATTATGGCTTACGACATATTGGTTTAGGTTTAAGGCTTAAGCCTTAGAGCATATCGTTTTGGGCTTTAGGCTTTAGGCTTAAGGCTTAGGGATTAAGGCTTAAGGCTTAGGTCTTAGGCTTAATACTTTAGGGCTTATGGGTTTACGGTTAGGGCTTATGGGTTAGGGTTTAGGGCATTGGGCGTATGCATTAGGGATTAGGCATTAGGCTTAGGATTTAGTGCTTAGGGCTAAGGGCTTCGGGCTTTGGGCAATGGGCTGATGACCTTAGGCCTAGGACTTAGTGACTAGGACTAAGGGCTAACGACTAAGGGCTTAGGGCTTAGGGCTTAGGGCTAAGGAATTAGAAATTAGGGCTTAGGGCTTAGTGCTTAGGACTTAGGACCTAGTACTTTGGACTAAGTGCGTAGGATTACTACCTAAGACCTAGTTTTTAGGGCTTACGGCTTGGGACTTTATGCATATGGTTGAGGGCTTTCAGCATAGGACTGAGGCTTAGAACTTAGTGCTTATGGCTGAGGGCTTTAGGCATAGGGCATAGGGCTTAAGTCTTAGTGCTTAGGGCTTATGACTTAGGGTTTTAGGCTTACAAATTAGTGCTTATGGCTTAGAGTTTAGTGCTTTAGGCACTAAGATTACAACATCAGGCTTATGCCTTAGTGCTTAGGGCTTACGTCTTAGGGCTTACGTTCTAAGGCTTTGGATTTAGTTTTATTGGCTTAGATTTTAGTGCTTAAGGATTAGAGTTTACAGTTTAGGGCTCTTGGCTTAGGACTTTAGGTGTAGGGCTTAGTGCTTAGTGCATTTGGCTTAGTGCTTACGGCTTAGGGCATAGGGCATAGGGCATAACACTTGGGACTTAGGACCTTGGGCTTAGGGCTTTGGGCTTAAGGCTTTGTGCTTTGGGCCTGAGGCTTAAGCCTTAGAATTATGGCTTAGGAGTTATTGCTCTAATACTAAGCCATAAACCCAAATCCTAAAGCCCTTAAATAGAATCTCTAATCCCTAAGGCCAAAGCCCTAATCCAAATGCCCTAAGACATATGCCCTAAGAGTTATTTCCTAAGCCTTATGCCCTAAGGACAAATCCTAAAGCCCAAATCCCAAATCCCAAAGCCCAAAGCAAAAAGCCTAAGCCCTAAGACCTAAGCCGGAACTCCTAATTCCTAATTCATAATCCTTAATCCTTAAGCCCTAAGCTCGAAGCACTAAGCCCTAAGCCCAAAGCCTAAAGACATGACTTGAGCCATAAGCCATGAGGCCTAAGCCTTAAGCCCAAACTCAAGGGCGAAAGTAGTAAGCTTAAAGCCCTAAGCTCAAAACACTAATTCATAAGCCTTAAGCCCAAAGACCTATGCCCGAAGACTTAACCCCAAAACCCAAAGCCTTAGATCTAAGCCTTATGCCTTATGCCCTATGCCCTATGACCTAAGCCCTAAGCCCTAAGCCCTCAGCCCTAAGCCCTAAGCCCTAAGCCGTAAGGCCTAAGCCCTCAGCCCTAAGCCCTCAGCCCAAAGCAGAAAGCCCAAAGACCTAAGCTCAAAGCTCAAAGCCCAAAGCACTTAGCCCTAAACCCTTAAAGCTGAACATGAAGCGTGACACGCTCCAAGATACGGAGGTGCCGGAAATAAAAGTGAAGATTGTAGTCTGCCCGGTAGGACAGGGAGTAAGGCAGAACAGGGCAGTGCAACGTTTATTTCTCCAAATGCATAAAGGTTTAGGTTATAAAACTCAGCCAACTTAAACTTAAGGGCGTGGACTAAGTTTGACCAGATTTGCAGCTTAAAATCACGTGCGGAACATTAAAATATAAGGAGACACTTTCAGATGCACAAGCAGACAAACAGAAAGAAACAGTGCAGGAGTGATGGAGGAACTTCTACACAACTTCCAATACAGGGAGTCTGAGATCGTGAAAATAAGCAGACAATAACTTCAATCAAAGGGGAAGAGAATGCAAGTGTTTTTATAGAAAACACACACGTAGGCTAGGAGTTATGCTGGATAGAAAAATGATGGACAGAATTGCTCGATTTCAGGAACTCGGGTAGGAAACAGTGGAAAAACACAAGCATAACTTTTAAAAGGAGGTGGCTGTGGCTAAACGGAATGAACCATTGATTCAGGCCATGAAAGTGGGACTTACTGCTATAAATTTGAGGGCTTTTCTCACAGGAAACAAAAATGGTACAAAATGGACGATTGGAGCTCAAAGTCCACTCGGGAAAGTTCAAAAACAGCAAACAATACAACTAGCACAAATAAATGTAAACGCAAGTGGAAAGTAGGCTATGGGAGTTCCAAACTCGCCTTTGATCCTAACAAGTGAGGAAGGGAGGTTGGAATATGATTTAATGACCCTAGCAAGATCACCAACACCAAGACAAACGAAAACAAGGATATTACTCACCTTGAATGAAATGCCGTGAGAAAGGAAAAGAGGGTTTGAGAGCTTCAAGCTTTCAAGGTTTTCTTCAATTCTTTTCTGCCTCATCTAACGTGGGAGGAGGGATTCATACCCTTTCAAACTTACACAAAAGACAAAAACAATTAAAGACCTAAATTTAGAACTAATGAGTGGCTAAGTAGGAGGTAGGTGGGGAAAGGGGCCCACCTTCAACTTGCCTCCCAACTCAAACACTCCTTAGACCTAAACCACGTCTAAGGACTTTACAAAACTCAAGCTTCATGGGAAATAATATTTCCCAAAAGCTCCAACATGAAGGAGCCTAAATTGGTCCAATCCGGACCAATTTCCAGCAAATTGGTTCAAACCGAACCAATTTGTTTACATCAAAAATATCCCAAATATTTTAGTATTTTACAAACACAAAATTCAAACATCACTTGGTCATTCCTTGGAAGACTTCATCTTCCCAAGTAGTGGTGCATACGGCCTCCATTGTCCTTGAAACCGAGTGTAGTTATGTCCCGGGTGGTGAACTTGTCAAGGAAGATCTTGGATTTTCGACTAACTCCTTCTCTTCTTTATACTTCCATTGTAAGCAATGTTTGGGAAGTTCTTGATCATGTTGTGAAGGAATATCTAGGAGCTCCAATGTAGGGAAAAATGTACCTGCAAAATCAACAAACATATTAGCTAAAAGTCTTGCACGGCTTCGAGTTGTTGCTCTTTCCGGTTATGGATGAGTCCCGGGCACATCATCCCCTTTGGGTGATTGAGGATTTGTCCTCAAATCAACGGTTTGATCCTCCTGTTCCTCCGGTACTTCCCCCAAATATGGTGAAAGGTCTTGTACATTAAAGGATGCTGAAACTCCATAATCCCCGGGAAGCTTCAACTTGTAGGCATTCTTATTGATCTTCTCGGTGACTTCGAATGGACCATCGGCCCTAGGGAGAAGTTTGGACTTTTTTTGGCTAGGAAATCTTTCTTTCCTTAGGTGTAGCCACACAAGATCGCCCACCTTGAATTCCACATCTCTTCGGCCCCGGTTAGCATATTTTGCATAGGCTTCATTTTTCTTGACTATGGCCTTTCGCACCTTAGCATGCATGGCTTGGACTTGCTTAGTCTTTTGTGCTCCATCCGGATTGGTTAGTTCATGGCTCGGCAATGGTATTAGGTCCAAAGGAGTGGACGGATTGAAGCCATAAGTCTAAAAGCCCTAAGCCCTAAGTCTTATTCCCCGAACCCCAAGCCCTAAGCCATAAGCCCTGAGGCCCAAGCCCTGAGGCCCAAGCCCTGAGGCCCAAGCCCTATCTACTTACGGCTAACCCGTAACTCCAAAGCCCTAAATCCTGATTCCTCAACCTTAAACCTAGAGCTCTCCCCTAGTCTTCACTCCCTAAGCTCTAATACCTAACTCTAAAGCCTAAAGTGCAAAGACCTATGCTCTAAAGTCCAAGAACATAGGCTTAATCCCTAAGCTCTTAGCCCAAAGCCCTTAGTCCTAAGCCCAAAAAATAAATCCTAAAGTCCTATGCCCTAGCCCTAATCCTATAACCCTAAGCCCTAAGACGTAAGCCAAAAAGCTTTAAACCCAAATCCCTAAGCCTTAAATCAAGGCACTAAGCCTTATGAACTAACTCTAAGCCCAAAGCTCTAAGCGTTAACCCAAAAGTCCTAGGCTGACACGAAATAAGGGATGGGAATAATGGAAATATTTTGGATCGGCGGATTTTTAGGGATTACCCAAAAAATCAGATTCGGGGTGAACTTTGGACTGTCGGATCTCGCAAACAAGAGTGAGATTTTTAATGAAATTTGGAGGGTATCTTGGTTAATCAGTGTAGGATAGATGCTTAGAAAATTATTAGGATCTCACGGAGGGAATAATAATTATGCTGAAAATGGTGAAGGCGGTTAGTAGAAAAAAATAGGGTTTTCTCGGTAGATCCGAGCAAACATGGATGGAGTTTAAACAATATTATCTTGGAAACATGGGTGAGTTTGGGGCTGAAATTTGGAGGTTTTCTGAATGGATGAGAAAAAAATAATTCTTTCATATTTGGAAAATTTCTCATGGATGGTTTGGGAGTTGTACGTGCGAGATGAAAGATGGATGCGGATTGACCGGATACGAAATATTGTAGTAAGAGGTGGTTCCTTTCATATAAAAGAATATGGATGCTTCAGCTGATGAGCCACACTCGCACCCTTAGACCATGAAAATGGCTGGAGAAATGTGGTAAGGATAGGTCGTCCTAATTCGGAAGGATTGACCAACTCCGGTTGTCTCTCGGTGGCCGGAATATGGATTCTGGAGACCAAGTCTTTGAAGGGAAAAGCTCCAAAGGGGGAGATTCACAATTTGAAAATAAAATCTTCTAAATTCAAATTTGAAATGATTACAAGCTGAAAATGGGTGGGTTTAACAAGCCATTCACAAAATCCTAGCCCTAAAAGCGAAGTAAGAATGTGTCCAATCAGATGGCTCACAAGCTTTCCTGCTTTGGCCCATTACGTAAAAAGGAAAGACGGTGAAGCCTTTGATTTCTTCCATAAAATAGCTTCAGCCACGTGAGCAGCTTTATGTATATCCTTTTCTTTGGCTACAAACTCTAGCTTCCTTTTCAATTTGGCCTGGGGCCAAATTTGTGGGAAAGAAGTTGAGAAGTCCAAGCCAGGTAGCTTGCTTGCACTGAGCTCTCGGTACTTTTTGTAGCTGACTAAGCAAACGGCGTTTGATTTTAACATTCTACCCCTCTTTAAAAAGCTTGGGGAAGTAGCTACCTTCTGTCATAAGATTTTGTTGTGATTGAAGTCTGGGAAGATCTTCAAAAAGGCTCAAAAACTTTGGAAGTCCAACTGAGCCGAATCCAAAACGTGGTCCCCATTCTTGGTTGCTTTGACAACTAGCATGTGGTCCCTTCTTGACATGCCCGAGAGCCACCACCACCCGGAGGGCATGATAACCCATGGCCGTGCAAGACAATTTGCTAACTTGTTTGTTGATTTTACAGTGTGACATTTCCTTTAATGGACCTCTTAGATGATCCCTCACCCCTTGACAAAGAGCTTCCCAAACATTGTTTGCATTGGGAATTTGAAGAGGAGAAGTTGACAACCGATGCCCAAAGCTCTTCTTGCCGAGACAACCTATCTGAGCCTCGGCCATGTTTAACCCCAAAAGAAAGGAAAGCCGACTTCACTTTGTCCACCATGGGAGAGGACGCTGTTCAAGTGTGGTCCAAGAAGGATGCAAGTGATCATATCCATTTGTCAATGGACAAGTGATGGACCGAACCTTGCCAAAAGTCCTCTTCACTTTGAGCACAGATTGGAGCCCAATAAATCAAAGGAGAGGTTGGTCCAACAATGGAGGTTTGCTAGTTCACCACTTGGAGATTTTTTGCTTGTTTAGAGTACTTGTAAATTGTAATTATTCTAGTAGCTTGAAATGATGTATAGAGGTTGGTTCGATTTGGATCAATTTGCTGGAAATTGGTTCGGATTGGACCAATTTATGCTCCATCATGTTGGAGCTTAAGGGAAATATTTTTTCCCATGAAACTTAAGTTTGTAAAGTCTTTTAGATGTGGTTTAGGTCTAGGTGGCAAGCATTATGCCTTTATAATTGTTGATGATTTTTCAAGATTTACATGGGTATACTTTCTTAAATCTAAGGATGAATCTTTTGAGACTTTTACATCTTTTATGAAGAGAGTTCAAAATGAAAAAGATCTCTCCATAGTATCTATTCGCAGTGATCATGGAGGAGAATTTGAAAATGAGAANGGGAGGCAAGTTGAAGGTGGGCCCCTTTTTCTCACCTACCTCCTACTTAGCCACTCATTAGTCCTAAATTTAGGTTTTTAATTGTTCTTGTCTTTTGTGTAAGTTCTAGGGGATATGAATCCCTCGTCCCACGTCTAATGAAGGCAGAAAATAATTTGGTAAATTGCAGAAGCTTGAAGCTCTCTCAATCCTTCCCTTTTCTCACGGCAAGATTAGATTTTGGTGAGTAATATCCATAATCTTTCAGAGCCACTTAGCCTTTATTCCAACCTTCCTCCACACTTGTTTTGGGTCAAGGTAAGCTTGGAAATCACATAGCCATCCTTCCATTTGTTTGTTTGAGAATTAGTGTTGTCCTTGTTCGTTGCTGCCGATTGTATTTTTAACCTAATTCCAGTTCGTGTCCCAAAAGTGCCCTCCATGTAAACTTTTGTTTCCCGTGTGCTAATGTCTTAAAATTTTGGCTGAGAATTACTCTTTCATGTCTTGAGATATCTGGTTTGTCATTGCGTTCCCAGTTTCTCCTACTGCACTGTCAAAACCCTTGTTGTCCACTTGTGCATCTAAAAGTGTCCTCGTGACATTTTATGTTCCTCACGTGCTACCCCTCTGAAATTTTGACCAAAGTTGGTCCATTCCCTAAAGTATAAGTCCACAAAAATTTTAATCCAAACGCACGCATGCATTTGGAGTTCCATTGGACTCATTCCCCTGTTTCTGCATTCCTTCATTGACTCTTAGCAGATTACCATTCCTCCTACCTCTATCGACACCTTCGCATCCTTTGGAGCGTGTCATTTGGTATCAGATCACAACTCTTCTTTCCCTGTTCCTTACCCTTAATCCTGTTAGCTTTAAAAGGTTTTAAAGCAATCAATTATTTTTGATGATAACTATGTAAGATAAAATTGAAGTTTTAGCAAGTGCAGCTAGGTTCGTAGAAGAACATATGTCGACAGG